>QJNU01000199.1:0-115275 GCA_004154915.1 Monosporascus ibericus
CGTCCGACTTAGCTCCGGAACACATATGGACCGATCAGTAGGTGACCTTTCCGTATATGGGGTGCGCTACGTACCCCCCAGCTAGCTAACACACCCCCTTAACGCCTTAAAATATTCACGGCGTTAATTACCGCACTTCATCACTTTCTAAAGCCACAGCTATCCATTCCACCTCTCCTCCGGCGATTAAATCCTCCTGATCAGCTAATTCCTCGTCCGAAATAACCCTTAAAGCTTTCCTCCGCTGATTTAAGGCTTCGGTAATATCCATCAATCCTAGCTGCTCTCTGAAATGCCTGAAGGTCTCTCGTAATAGGGCTTTAGTTAATCCATCAGCCAGTATATTACCCGTAGGTATATAATCCACTTTAATTAGGTCCCTTTCTGCTGCCTTTCGCAGCCAGTAGTTATATATATCTACGGACCGTAACTTTATTTATAAAAGGGCGACGTCGGCGTTAATCAGCCGTATCGTCTATTAATTGTCGCATCATATATTTAACGGTCCTGCATTTAGGTTAACTTCCAGTTCCTTAATTAGTCGAAAGGTAAATAAGGTTTTTTTTATAACCTACGTAAAGGATAACAACTCCGCTTCGGTTATAAAAGTAGTTATTATGTCTTGCTTATTCGCCCGCCATCTTATCATTCTTCCGAACAGCTTTATAACGTAAGCTTGGGAACTTTTTCGGTCGATCGAATTATCCGCGAAAGAGGCGTCGTTCCAGGTATTTATTAAATCCTCGCTACCGAACTACAGCGTTAACGTCTTAGTACCGATTAGGTATAATATGACGCGATTAGCTGCTTTGTAATATGCGTTGTTAAGGTTCATATTGAAACGGGCGAATCGGGATACTGTAAAGGATATATTAGGTCGCGTATTAACTGCAACGTATAGGATAAAATCGATCTTTTTTTAATATCTGTTAACTAAACCTGGATGGGTTAAATTAAGATTCGGTAATAGCTCGACGCTAATTAGTAGCGTTTCTAGAAGGTTATTTAAGCTTTTTTTAGGAACTAGGTTTGCTAGTTTATTTATCAAGTCGGATTAGGATAGCCAGATTTTTTTGTTAGGTTTATATTTGATTATTTCGATCCCGAGGAACTATTATAGGTTTTCGCCATTTATAAGGGTATATCGTTCCTGTATTTGCTGGATTAACTAATCGACAAGGTCCTAATATTTCTTACTGTATGTAGCGACTATGTCGTCGACGTAAAAGAACAAAAGTACCCCCTAACGAAGGAAACAATATGGTTCGTAAGGAACGGGGCTAAGTCCTAAATCCTTAAGCGTATTAATAAAGTCCTTTTACTAAAATAAAGAAGATTTCTTTAATCCGTATAATACCTTCCTAATTAAGAATGTTTTGTTACCTTATGGGTATCCTAAGGGCATTTTCATATATATTTAGTAAGGTAAGTTTGCGTTAATAAAGGCGTTTATAGCGTTATACTACTTAAACTCGAGGTTAAACCTAGCTACGATAACGATTAAAGCTCGAAACGACCTTCCAGCTAGCGTAAATGCGTATATATTCCCATAAGCGCTTTTAAGCTATTAATCGCGTCGTACAACGAAACGGACCTTACACTTTTAAAGCCAGCTATGGTTATCAAACTTATAAACGTATACTTACATACACCTTAGGACCTATTTCCTTTTAGTAAAGGACTAATTAACAGCCTTTTAGGATTTTATTTTTTTGTAACTTTGCAAATAAGCCAATTCGGCGTTACGGAACATCTTCCCTAACGGGTGTATACTTAGCTCTTTATGGCCTTGCGGCGGTAACGGCAAATCTCGCCTATATACCCGGCTTTGCGACCTGAATAACGCTTTTGTTCTTAGTATATTAAAGCCTTTCCGATTAAGGTGGCGCGTACTTCGGGTTTTTATTTTCCCTAAACTTCCGCAGCTTACCGGCCGATTATCGATCGTATTAACAAAGTAGGTTAAACGTCCTACGTTAAACGCGGCCTTTTATACTTTGTAATCGTACCGATAACCATCCTTTCGATACGGAACGTACGGGAAACTTACGTCTTTAACCCGTAAGGTGTTTTCGTTTTTTCCCGTCACTTTAGGTTAAACAGCGTAATAAAAGCTTAGGGTTACCTTTATTTCTTCCGTCGGCGTAATGATCGTAATAATTATCAGGGCAGACGTTGGTGGTGGTAATGGTCCAGGGGATGGAAGTAATTCGAATATAGCGGTCGTATAAAGATAATCAATCCTTTGCGAGCAAGCTTATTCTTCCCCATCCCGCGCGTTAATTACGCTAATGCCACTTTGGAACCAGCCTTCCTGGCTAGCCGGTAACTGAATTATTCCGTTTAGGTTTTTATCTTTTTCTTATATATGTATTCGGTAGTTATTAGCTTAATTAAATATGGTAACCTGTCGAAGTAGGTTTTGTAGTTTGTTTTCGGTAACGTAAAATAGGTTATCCCTAAAGTCCTTGATATTACCGGAGAAGGTAACCTTTTCGTTAAATTGGACGTTTCGGATAGTAATAACCTTATTTGTTAATAGGTTCCAAATCTCGTAAATATTTGTTAATCGGTAACCGACGAGGAAGCTTATTTATGCTTTAAGATTTAACTTTTAAAGTTTTTATTCTTTCTTTATGGCGGTAATCGTCATAACGTAGGCAATACAGCTATAAACTCGAAGGTAAGCCTATTAGAGCTTTTAATTAAGTGCTGTAACGCTATTTCTATACGCCAGGTAAGTATAATAAACCTTATATAAGGTTTGCCAAAGAAGAACGTATTTAAGAGTACGGTTATATAAATATATTATCGCTTTAAAGATATATACGATTAGGAACGTAAGTAATTTAGCGCCATTTCGTATCGCAGTTACTTTTTCCTTAATTATACCCCCTAAGCGTTTTATACCCCTGTTTTAAGCCTGGGTATATAATGCTAAAGGTTTAAGTCTAATATTAAAAAGAAACGATTAAAGCATATCCCGAAGTTAGTAATTTTTTAAGATTTTGTTATCGCATTTAATCACCTATGGGAAAACCTTATCCTAGTTTTTCAGAACTCCCAAAAAGTGTCAAAGCGTTATGATTAGCGTATCTTGTTCCCGGTTCTTCAAGTAAGTATCCTAAATAAAACCTAAGTATTTATCGGTAGCAAACATAACGTATTTATATCCTTTAAGGTCTTTTTCGAAATTAGTAAAATCGATAGCGATTTTTTGTCCTAATCGGGATGCTCCCTTTCGAAGCTCGTAACGTATTTGTTTTTTCGCTTTCGCCTTGCCGCATGCTTAACATTCGATTATTATAAAACCTTTTAGTCGGATTCCCTTAATATGGAAATACAGCTAGGCGATTATTTCGGGGCCTAGATGGCCTAATCGTAAATGCCATATAGTGCCGTTACCTGTACGCGGCCGTCTTTTTATCCATAAGTTAATATTTCGTCTATAAGTAATGAGGGCTGCATAAAGTGTTGTTACGTTAATGTCTTTAATAACGAATTAATCAAACTTATTTATTAACATAATAACAACCTGATCGTATTTATCTTAAATGCAGTTATTAATTTTTCGGTTATCCTATTAATAACCTTTCTTTCGGAGCTATCGGAATGATACTAAGTTGCATGCAAATTTTTCATAATGGGCCACGTCGTATAGCCGTAACGCTTTCGTATTACTAGGACTTTAAAGTAGCATATTAACCTTTCCGTACCCTTTAATCGGGACGAAGTTATTACTTACGTATATTCCGTCACGTTATATGGTTAATTTGTAATTCAGAAACCTGCTGATAAGGTTAAAGATATATATCGTAAACCTTAAATCCAGAATAAATAAATTCTTTAAAAGTTAAAACGAAACGTTTATAACGTTACGTTAATTAATAATTAAAAAACACGTTAAAACTCGTCTTATTCCCTTTAGGAGTTCATCCGTTTTTATAATTAACTTTTCCATAGTTTTTAACAAACGGTTAACCTCTTCCTTTAAAAACTGATTAAAAGCAATGCGGTTTCGGACCAGCCCTAACACTATTTTTCCGGGCTTAAACTCTACTGGAACTTTGTTAAAAAATGCATAAAAGCATTAGTGTAACCTATAATTAAGGTTTAGGCAGGCTTTACAGCGAATGCTTTAATCGTTTAATTCGTAACGCTTTCGTTTAATGTTTCGGTCCGCATAGGAACCTTCCCGACTACCTCGCTTCGGTTCTCGTTCAGGGGCCCTACCTTACAGCTAAAGGTTAAATAGCTTGGTTTCTTCTTAATCAGGATAATCCTGATCAAACTGGGCCGCGGGGGTCCCATAAAAGGTTAAAAACGCTACCTTAATGTTTCTTAATATAGATCATAAATTGGTTATAACCTAATAATCCAAAAAGCCAGTAACTACCTCTTAATAGCTCATCGTTTCTCGATTAATATTTTTTTTTTATGATTATAAATAAATTAAACCAATTAAATATAATCAGTGCTACTATTATGCATAACTAATTTGCCCAGATTACCGGCATTAATGTTTCGGGAACGCCGTATCGTTATCCTTGGGCCATGATTTCCTACATCTTGCTATCCATTCGTTAAATTTCTTAACCGACTTCGTAACCTGCTTTAATCGTTCTTCGTATTCGCGTTTAATGTTCATAAGTAGCCGATTATCGTACACCTTTCCAGATTCTTTTAGTTTTACATATTACCCTTTTAAACTATCGTCTACGTTTAAGCAGGTTTACTTAATCGATAAGGATACTGTATTTAAGACCCATTTCATAAGGTCGTTACAATTCTTTCGAAAAGTTTTATATTCACGGTCTTTATAGGTGTAAATAAAGCATTCTTAATTATATAATTGTCGCCCCTTGGTCATTATCTCGTATATGGAAGTTAGAATCCCTATCGGATCGGTTTCCTCTTATATGGTCGATATAGTAACTGGGGTCGCGTTACGCGTCTGGACTCGATTTCGTTTTTTCGGAGAATTTGCGACGTCGGGCTTTTTAAGTTTAACGGGCCACGGATAGTCCTGATTAAGGTCGATATATTCCCACAGATCGTATCCTTTCGCCCTAGTCTTAAACTTATCCTTAAAATTGTCCCAATCCTTTAGGCCCGTATACAGGATGTTCGATGATGATGAAATAGTCATTGTTATAATTAAGGTATATATAGATAATTGCTACTAATATACAACCTATATCGTCTCAGCAACAGCTGATTAATTAATAATTTTCTCGCATTAAGCAAATAAGACTCTTAATTGTCAGATATAGGGGATATCAGTTATGTTATTGTATTAGGTCAGTTGCAGGTACTGTTGCACTCATACAACTTTAAGTAGCTTAGCTCCGGAACACATATGGGCCGATCAGTAGGTGACCTTTCCGTATATGGGGTGCGCTACGCACCCCCCAGCTAGCTGACAGAACTTCCGATTAACAGATATAAATAACCGGAACGAACGATCACAAATTAAAGATAAAATCTAAAACAAAAACGAAAATATAAGGTAATACGAGGCCCAGTTCCAAGCACGATAAAAGGGACAAGAAAACCCCGAACTAGAATATAATAGCAGAAAAGAATTCCAAACGCTAATCCTTTGATTCGAATCTACTTTACTCTGACACGAAGAACAATTAAAGTAATTAGAGGCCCTTAGTTAATAGAATTAAAATCGTATCAAGTCGTTAAAAAACGAGTTAAAAGACGAACGTCACCTGTAAGGAAGCCGCAAAATGGTAAGACTTAAAAGAGCCAGCAGGAGCTTCTCAAAAGGGCTCTAAATATAACGATAAAAACTAAAAACGACCCTATAACTCTAGAAATACGAATTAGAACATACTGATTCACCGTATTTATAGACTGCGGAATAATAAGAAATAATTACATTACGCCGGATATAATTAACCAACTTTAATTATTATAAAAGGAAAAGATGGAACCTTACATCGCCGAAAACGCAGAAGGTTGGGTATTTACCTATGATAACGGAAAGATCACCTGTAAGATTAATGATTTCGACATATTCGTTAACAAAAGAAATTAAACAGTAAACTTCGATGTCGTTCTAAAAGGGAATTACGAGATGACTTTTAGAAAACCATACTTGTTCCAATATAACCCTTTAATCGATTGGAAAGCTAGCGAGGTAAAATTCGCTTTATATCCACTTAATAAAGAAAACCAAGATAAAAAAGATCTTAACATTCGGTCGACGATGGCGACGAATGCAGACATAAAGATACGAGAAAAACCTTATTACCTACAGGAACAAAATATGGAAGAAAATGAAGATACTATAAAGAATATGACTTATTATCGTTACTATCTGAGGAAAAATGCGAAAAATAAATGATCACTTGCAATATAAATCTATGAAGCCAGAAACTATAGTTAATATATTTTTACAGTAATACAAATATAAACGTTTATTTCGAACAAAGCTTACAACGAAATTACCAAGACATAATAAATAGGATTATAAAATAATCCTTAAAAAAGGAATATCGATCAGATTTTATCCAATCTATAATCTTAACTAAACAGAATTATAGGTATTAAGCAAATACCTTAAAAACAAGCATTAAAAAGGTTATATGTAACGTTCCAGTTTATCAGCCGGATACCTTATATTTTTTGTACCAAGAGAAAATAGAAATTCACGCCTGATTATTAATTATGAATCATTAAATTATAACGTATCACACAAGCTCGCGGGACACTTTTGGACATTCCGCAATACCAAATCCAAATAACTTAATAACAACATATCGCATTAATTAAAATTAATCGGATTCTGCTTCGCTAAACGTATTTACAACTTCTTTATAGGTACGCGTATTATATCCGGGCTTGCCGCAAACGCCATACTTCCGTTCCTTCGTTTTAACCCTTTTGCGATAACTACCTTTAGCTGTTATTAACTACATTCTTTCATTACCCCCTTCCTTTTCGATTAAAAAAGCTTCTCCCTTTTGTATAATAAGTATTCCTCGTTTTTAAAAACGTTTATTTTTAGTCTTCCGACGTTTGCTTAAGATATGGTTCGTTTCGCGCAATTAGGCAGTTTCTTTCCGAAAAAGAGCAACTTCGTATAAAAATAACAAGTTACTTTGCGTTAAAAGATTAACCGATTTTACCGATTTTATTGGCGAAATACTCCGGTGATTTTGAATTTTTCTTTGTAAGTAACGTCCTTACTTCGTTACTTTACGGATATTTTTAAGGGTTTTCGTAAAAGGGGAAAGAATGGAACCGGCTGAAGTAAGCGGCGAGACCGTCTGTATAAGCATAACCGGAGGGACGTTCAAGTTGAAAAAGACATTATGAAGATCGAATGGAACAAGACCAATTTTTGCAAATCCGGATTTGATGTTATCGAACGTTATGGCAGCTTTAAACGCGTCGTAGAAACCGGCGAAGAAATCTTTTTTCGCGATATAAGTATAAGAATGTCGCATTAAACTTCCGATATATAACGAATAAGCGCGTTTTAAGACGGAAAAACAGGATACGTTAAAAGGTTAAAGCCGATAGGAAAAATGCGCGGCTATGCAAAAAGTAATAATATCGTTATTTGCGTAATATTTTTCGAATTCGATTAAATGGTAACTGTCGGAACCGTCGAGGATAAGGAAACGTTTGGTTCCTTACGTACACGGTCGCGTATGTTTATTAAAGTATTAAATGCATTTTAAACTTAAGTCGTTTATTATCTTACTATTAGAATTATTACCGACTTTTTAATCGGCTGGTAATAAGTTATCGCGATATTAGGAATTAAGGTAAGTTTTTCCTATTAATATAATAAATGGTAATAAAGTCTAATTTTGCGAATTAATAACTTAAATAACTATAATTTATTCCCGATTACCTTATTAAGCTTATTTAGGTTTTTTATATCTTTTAACGCTTATAATTACTATGCCCGATACTATAAGTAACCTTATCAAAAAGCTAATCTCGTCGACGTTGTAAATAGCTCTTTTTGTAATGCCGTACTTTACGATTATAGCCCGAACAACCTCGAACTATTTGCGAAATGTTTCTAGAATTTCGTATAAACCCTTTAATAATCGATCTTCTGATTTAAACGCGTTTGGAACTTTTTTTGCCGTCGTACAAAGTTCGACGCCCAGTTAACTTTAACGCGTCTTACGGCACGTTAGTTAAGTAATAAATTCGCCATATCTTTAATATGCTAAAGCCGAACAGCAAACGCTTACGTATTTAGGTTAAGGATTCGGTGGATAATCGATTCTTTTTTGGTCGGCTTTAATTTTCGCAAATAAGAGATAATATCGGTTCGGGCGTATCTACCGGTAAATCGCGCTTTTAAGGTAATACGTAGGACGTTATAAACAGAACTAAGTTTCTTATAATTAAGTTTCGGATCATTCTTTTTAGCCTGAACGGTTAGGCTTATTTTAAATACTTTTGTAAGTCGTCCCATATTGTGGTTGTTAAAAAATCAGTAAGAGCAGAGAAGTGGTTAGAATATTAAAAAGAGTGTCCCGCGAGCTTGTGTGGCCCGCGAGCTTGTGTAGTACGTTATCATAGTTAAATATAAAATACCGTGAACGTCTCTCACTATTAAACCGTCCCCACCAATAAACCGGTCGTTTTTTAACACCTCGTAACAATTAATCTAAATACCTTAACTACAACATATCGCATTAATTCAAACTAATCGGATTCTTTTTCGCTAGACGTATCTACAGCTTTCTTATAAGTACGGGCATTATATTCGGGCTTGCCGCAGACGCCATACTTCCGTTTCTTCGTTTTAACCCTCTTACGACGATTACCTGTCACCGCTATCGGCTGCATTTTTTCATTACCCCCTTTGTTTTCGGCCAGAAGAGCTTGTCCTTTTTGTATAGTAAGTATTCCTCCTTCTTGAAAACGCTTATTTTTAATCTTACGGGGTTTGCTAAAGGTACGGTTAATTTCGCGTAATCGGACGTTTTCTTCCCGAAAAAAAGCGGCTTTATGCAAAAGTAATATATAACCTTTTGATATAAGATCAACCGACTTAATTATTCTTGTTAGCGAATTACCCAAGTAATTCCTGATCCTTTTTCGCCAATAACGTCCTTATTTTATTACTTTACGAATATTTCTGGGGGTTTTCGCGGGCTGGGAAATAGAACTAGCAGAAGTAAAAGGGGAGACGGTTAATAAAGGTACAACTAAAGGAATTTCTAAGTCGGATAAGACGTTATTAAAATCGAATGGAACAAGTCCAGCTTTTTGAAAGCCGGATTTAATGTTATCGGATGTTATGGCAACTTTAAACGCATCGTAAAACCCGAAAAGGAAATCTTTTTTCGCGATATAGATATGGTAACGTCCTATTAAATTCTCGATATATAACAAATAAGTACGTTTCAATATAGAAAAGCAGGGTACGTCGAAAAGTTGGAGCCGGTAGAAGGAATGCGCGGATATGCAAAAAGTAATAATCCGGTTATTCGCGCAGTATTTTTCGAATTCGATCGAATGGTGGCTTTCGTGGTCGTTAAGGATCAGGAAACGTTTGGTTCCTTTCGTACGGGTTCGTATATATTTATTAAAATGCGAAATCCATTTTAAAGTTAATTTATTTATTATCCAGCTATTATGGCTTATACAGAACTTTTAATCCGGTGGTGATTAATATTTTGAATATTAGGAATTAAGGTAATTTTTCCTGCCTAAAATGATAAATAAGGGTCTAACTTAACCTTACGAATTTATAATTTGTATAATTATTTGTTATTTCCGGTTACTTTATTACGCCTATTTAAGTTTTTTAAGTTTTTTAGCACTTATAATTATCATGCCCGATATCATAGAAAGTCCCATTAAAAAACCCGGTTCGTTAAAATTATAAATATCCCTTTTTTGCAATACCATATTTTACGATTGTAACCCGAATAAATTCGAACTACTTTCGAAACGTTTCTGGATTTTCGTATAATATCCTTTAATAATCGATTTTCCGATTTAGACGCGTTTAAAGCTTTTTTTGCCGTTTAACAAATCTCGCCGCCCAATTAACCCCGACGCGTTTTGCGACGCGTGAAGCAAGTAACAAATTGGCCATATCTTTAACGTATTAATGCCGGACAAGAAACGCTTGCGAATCTAGGTCCAGGATACGGTCGACAATCGATTTCTCTTCGGTCGGCGTCAATTTCTGCAAAAAAGGGATACTGTCAGTTCGGGCGCATATACCGTGATTTCTGTCCCTTAAGGTCGATTTATCAACTTTATATATAAAACTAAGTATCGCATAATTAAGTTTCGGGTTTCTTTTTTTAGCCTGAATGGCTAAGTTTGTTCTTACTCCTTTAGTAAGTCGTTCCATATGGTTGGTATTAAGAAATGGGCAATTAAAGTTAGGTAATTGGAATATGTAGAAAATTGACCGGCTAATTAATGTGGGCGGTTCAATGGTGAGAGATGTTACCTTTCATTAACGAAATAAAAGATCGTTTTTATAAAGCAAATTAATTTGCGAACGTAAATATTGAAAAAGGATAAACTAAATTCGTATCAAATTAGGATACACATAGAAAATAACTTTTAAAACGAAATACGGACGTTTCGAATATCTCGTTATACCTTTTGGATTTACAAACGTACTAATAACTTTTTAACACCTGGTTAACCATGTATTTAAGAAATACTTCGATATCTTCGTTTTTTGTTACCTCCACTACGTTCTTATTTACCCCAAAAATAAAAAGGAATATATAAGACACATTTACATAGTTCTTCAAGCCTTACAAGACGCCAATCTACTAGTTAATACGGAAAAAAAAGCAGTTTTATCCGCAAAAAATAAAACTTTCAAAACATATTATTATCTTAAGAGGCATCAAGATAAAGGCTAAAAAGTGTATTGCAATATAAAAATAGAAAACATTTATTATAATTAAGGAAGTATAAATGTTTCTCAGATTTATTAACTATTACAAAGCGTTTATTCGAAACTTTAATAAAACAGCTACCGTATTGTCTAACATAATCAAAAAAGGGAATAAGTTCCTTAAGATAAAAGAAAATAAAAACCGCCTTTTAAAAGACTAAAAACTCGATTACTAGGAAATTAATATCAATCATATATAACCCAAGCCGCCCAATTAAGCTTAAACGCGACGTTTCGAATTCCGCTTTAAGCGTAATGGCGGGATACCGTAATTATGAAGGTAATTTACACCTCATTCCCTTTTATTTTCAAGTTAAAAAAAGTAGAATTCAATTACGGCATTCCCGATAAACAATTCATAGCTATTATCAAAGTTTTTTTAAAAACTTGGATATTATCTTAAGGGAAATCTTTTTTAAGTTAAAATATATACCGACTATAAGAACCGGATTCGCTTAACTGCTACCAAAGAATTAACAGAACAATAATTACGTTATGCTGAAAAATTGACAGGATACGACTTTATTATTATCAATTAAAGAAAATCAGAAATCGGTAAAGCAAACACATTTAATCGAAAATCAGATCTCGAAGAAAAGAAGAATTAAAGTTAGTGACTAGATCTTCGATATTACACTAAAAGGATATTTATAACGACGATAAATAACAACGATTAAAGCAGCAGCTCCTAATCTATATCAGAAAATTTAAAAATATAACGATAACCTAGCTGACGATTAAAAAATGAAAAAGATATAAATCTTAGAAAGATATTAAAAAGTATTAGTACGAAATACACATAAACAGTAGTTATACGGACATCCAGTGATCTATTAAACCTTAAAACGATTATAACGTACCTGTTACTTTCTTAAAATGAAATCAGTAATAAAGAAAGTACGATAACAGTACTATATATGCAATAAGGCAGAGATTCCGCGACACAAGCCGCACGGAGAATTATAACCATTATTAGTCGTGAAGCGACCATAAGATTTAATTACTTTTAACTTTATTATTAAACTTCCATTATCAAAAGATCTTGTTCCGAGTATATACTACGATAATATCTTTATAATTATTAACTAATTTACTAAATCTTCCCATTTCCTACCATATAATAAGGACATAGATATAGAGTAGTTAGCCTATATCTTCTTAAGACATGTTGTAAGAGTATACGCATTACTAACGGAAATCATTTTGGATAAAGGAACGACATTTACTTCGAAACTCTGGCAAGGACTTATAGCATAACTAGGCCTAAATTATCAGCTGTCTAACGCTTTCAGGCCTTACACCGACGGATAAATAAAAAGAATTAACCAAATACTGGACACTTACCTACGACATTATTTTAATTATGAACCAAATAATTAGGATTAAATGCTACATATCGTGTAACTATCTTATGATACTAATTATAGCGAAAGCATTAAAATAACTCTAGCAATCGCTAATTTTGATTTTATACCAGAAGTCTACAGGGATATCCGAAAAGGACCAATTAACACTAAAATAATCCTTATATTAGAATAACTTAAGTAACTATATGCAAAAATACAAATACAACTCGAATTCGGACGTAACTAAATAAAGAAATCTTATAACTAAAAAAGGCTGAAGGGACCAAGTTTCTACGAGGGAAAAATGGTTTATCTAGTTACCAAAAACATCTAAGCCAAACGACCACATAAAGATTTTTACTGTAAATATATCGGATTATATAAAATCACTAAGAAGGTTTCAAAAAATAATTACTAATTAGAATTGCTACCTGAGGTTAAATTCTATTCATTCTTTTACTTTTTTATACACGCGTTAGCAATAAACATTATTAAGTTTAACATAAGATATAAAGAAAAGGTAAAGGAGGATATACCGACATACGAAGCAGAAAAAATCTAACATTTAGTCAAAGAAAACGGACTTGCTTAATATGTGGTTCAATGAAAGAATTACCTAGACTTCGAGAACACCTGGGAACCCGCTAAGAACCTTATAAACGCCTAGCGCCTGTTGAGGTATTTTTACCAGCAAAACCGGCAGCATTTAAAATAGCCTTTTAACCCGAGTCCGCCGGGAAAGACTAATTAGTGTTTTCGGAACCAGAAAAGCTCGCCACCCCCGCAGCCTCAACAGCTTACGCGGCAGCCTTTACTTTAGCCTTTTCCTGCTCCTTTAATTTATCCAGCGACTATAAGCTGCGATTAATTATTTCGATATTTTTGGAACGAAACAATTCTTGTTATCGACGTAACCGTTAATGGCGAAATATGGCTTTGTTTATATCCCGCTGTAATTAAAGGAGCCGTTATTTAGCAAAACACTTCTTATGCTTTAATCGTTGTTTTCCCGCGAAATATTGCGTAAAAAACTAAACGGAATGCCCGAATCATCATAATTTCGCTTATAAATGATATACTTTTAATAACAAGCCATATCCTTTATTATGATGCATTTTTCCCTCCGTAGGAAATACGTAAAATAAGCTATAATTTCGAAACCGGAATCATTAATACTAACTGATAACTCTTTGCGTTTTCTTAATCGAAACTTTACCGTAATTTAGCAACCCTTTTAAAAATTCCCCCGGGCATAATGAACATGATAAAAAAATGGAAAACTTACGGAGTTTGAAAATCTTTAATGATAAAGATTATAAAAGGGAGAAATCGTGTTAGTTTGGGCATACGGTCGGGATAAGACTTGAACAATTACCGACTAAGATTACGTGATACGGATCCGAATAAATGAACGGATTTAAAGAGATCTATGCATTTAAACAGTATAGATCCGAAAAAATCCCCGGATTTAGGGAAATCTAATTCATTTACGAAATACGGATTTAAATACAGCCCCTGATCCAAACGGGTTTACGGCGAGAATATATACGCTTTTTATTACCATAGTTTAAAGAGATTACCAGCTTGTAATATAATTTAGATACTCGAATTACCTATAATACTTTGCTATTACTACGCGGAACTATTACATTCCTTATTGCCTAGTTTCCCACGATATTCTTGCTAATATAAACCGTACGATTAGGTTTAATAGTTGGTTGAACTACTTAGACGTCATGTATAACTCGGCTCAAATTACAAATCATTTGACGTAGTTAAATCTAAAACTAACGGATTAATAAAAGGAATTAATTAAAGATTAAAAGTTTATTGCCCATATAAAATTAACTACGAATACAACGATTTGGTTTAGAAGTTCCTTATCGTATAATTGACTTATAATATTAATTACTATAAAAGTATTAAAAGAGTTTTAATAAATAGCAACTACGAATTGATTGTAAAACTATATCGAGATATAGATAAGAAAGAGCTAGTTAATATTAAGGTAATCTTTATATCAAAATAACCAAAGTAATTATTTGTAAAAATAAAACGGGAATTTGGGTTCGTACTTGATTAAATAAAAAGAATATTATAAAGAAAAGAGGTTGGAAGGATTAGTTTCCTGAACGGGGGAAATAGTTTACCAGGTTACCAAATGTATCCAAACTAAAAGACCAAATACCAAACTCCATTTAAAATATATCGGCTTATATAAAACCGTTAAACAATATTGAGAAAATAACTATTAATTAGAATTATAACCAAAAACTAAACTTTAGCCAGCTTTTTTTATTTCCTAAGGCGAATTAACAGTAAATATACTAAGTTTTAATATAAGGTATAAAAAGAAGTTAAAAAGGGATACGCTAATATATAAACTAGAAAGGATCCTAAATATACAGAACAAAAAAGGATTTACCGAATACCTTATTAAAAAAGAAAGTACCAGATTCTGAAAATACCTGGAAACCGGTTAAGAACTTTATAAACGTTTAGCGACTTTTAAACAACTTTTGATAATAATATCGGAAGGGTTTAAAGTAATTTCTTATTCTGGATCCGTTAAAAAAGAACTAGTTAATAGACCCTAGACCAGACCAGTTACCCACCCCCGCAGCCTGAACGGGCTGCGTAACGGTTTTTACCTTAAGCTTTTCTTTGTTTTAAAAATAAAAAGTTATTCAAGGACTATAACACGCGATTAGCTAATAGTTCGTTCACAATTTCCCTGTTTCCTGCTATACTTTCTTTTACAGATCGATTACTATTACGTTCGCGAAGTAAATTAGACCCGAAAATTAAAACACGAAGTCGATTTGTTTGGAAAAGATTTTCTGGATCGATAATAATATCGATAGTTTTAGTTCGTCCGGTAACTTTGTAAGCATTATATACCGGGAATAAGATGGTTTTGTAAAAAGCCTATTATCCCGGAATTCCGGTGTCGCATATTTGGAATTACGCGGCGTAATATATTAATTAATAAATAACTCGAAAACGTATCATAAAAACAATTAAGCTATAAACCTAATAAGGGTTGCGAAAAGGTATTATATGCAGTTAAGGTTCAACTTTAAAGTTTATCCTCGAGGTTTATTATTATAGTTTGCTTTTCAGGTTTATTTTTAAAGTTTATTTTTAGAGTTGACCTTTAAGGTTCACCGTGTAAAGCTCAATATCTTGTAAGTTATATTAAGCCTACCGAATCAGCTAACGGGCATAAGGTTTATCAAGGTCGAAACTTATTAATAACCATCTATGTAAGCCTTCCAAGCCGATATCAGTCGGGGAATTACGTGCTTACGGGGGCCCCGCAGTAGGCGTCAGAATAAGGCTTTACGGGACTAAGGTATATAATCTATCCTAACTGTAAAAACCATTTATTAGATATCGTCTTCGAAGATACTAGGTATAATATCTATCGTAGAAATTTTATCGTGCAATGATTTTCTGTGTATTTCGTTGAACCTGGAAAATACGACTTCAATGCACATCAACCTTGCATAACCCGCGATTAATGATTTTAATCCCTTGGGAACGAAGGATTTCTTATTATTAACGCAATCGCCGAAAATGAGCTAGGGCTTCAGTTATACTGAAGTGGTGTAGGGTGCAGTTTGAATGCAGCTTTAGCTCTGCTTCTAGTTGCTTCCATTCATTTCGCCGGTGGGCTCCAATAAAGCGACATCCAGTGGGTCGGCGACGGTCTATAAAGTTCTGACCTGGCAACTTTTGTATGTAGTCTTCTAGAGAACCAAGGCACGCCCGACAATTTCCTGCTCTAAGCAACTAATCAAGATGTCCTACATATACCAGCTTCGATAAGCCCCGTCCCGTTTCGATACGTTTAAAAATCTTATTTATCTTCCGCGATTTAAATAATCGTTTTTTAGCAAAAGTCCTGTAAGGTTTTAATCGTTTTTTCTTTCGAGATATTACGTAAGAAATCGATTAAAATCTTTAGCCTATTATAATTCCGCGTATCAAGAATATAATTCCGATAGCAGATCATATTTTCCATGATCATATATTTTTCCTTATGGATGAAGCACACGGAATAAGGCATAATTTCGAAACTAACCATTTTAATACCGAAAGCCAGGTTTTTTTTCGCTCTTGCGTTCCATTAAAAAGGCTTCTTTATTTAACAATTTTTCTTAACATGACAAGCATAATTAAAAAAGGAGAAGCGGAAAGTAAATTCTTACAAAGCGTTGAAAATCTTTAAGTGTAAAGATTAGGGTAAGGAAAAATCGGATTATAAACTAACAGCTTATTAACTCGAGTATGCGGTCGAGACAATACTAAAAATTAGCCGACGCCTAAAAAGATTACGTAATAGAGATAAACTAAATTTAATAAATCTCAGAAGATTTATAACTTTACGTAGTACGTATAAAAATAAATTTAATGAATTTAAGAAGATTTATGGGTTTACGTAATGTAAATAAAAATAGATTTATTAAATTTAAAAGGATCTAACTTAAAATATATACTTTGGTATAACGGCTAAATGGTTTAAACAACTATTAAACCTAGTCGTACAATTTATGTTAGCAATAGTACTATGGGAAACTCAGCAAAGGAATATGCGATGGTCACGTTTGGTAATAGTGGATTATTAAAGGTAATCTGAGTAAATCAGTTATATTACAAACTGGGATTTTATCTAAATAGTAATGCTAATAAGCCTATATATCTTATCCTGCATGTCCTTAAATTCATTATGTCCATTTTTATTCATATTGTATAAATGTAGGGATTTACTTAGATAAGTTAAATCCATCCTTATCTATATCGCGTAAGTACATAAATTTACATAAATAAGTTAAATCTATTTCTGTTTATATTACGTAATCTTTTAGTCAGTACGTTGGGGAGTTTTGTCTCGACCTGTATGCTTAAGCTGGTAAGGTATTAATTTACAATACGATTTTTCCTTTTCAAAATCTTGACCCTTTCATTCTTTTTAATTTAGTAAATCTTGCTTTTTTTATTATATTTATTATGCTTAAAGAAAGTAATAAGAAGGTTATCCATCCGCGGTGGCATCTCAACTAGAAGAAAAAGGGCGAAAAGCTGTCTTTCGGTATTAAGAACTTTAATTTCGAAGTTATGACTTATTTTGTGGATTTCCTATGGAAGGAAAAATATATTATGGCAAAAAACGGAACTCGTTAGCAAAATTATGTTTTCCATAAGCGGGATTATAATAGTTCAGGTATTCCGATTAATTTTTTGCCTAATATTCTTCGAGAAAAGGTACGGTTAAAGCGTCAAGAGGCTTTTACCGCAAAGCGGCTTTTCTAATCGTAAAAGAAAATAAACAAGGTTTTCAAGCGTATAAATAAACCCGTAACTCGTTTGCGGTAAATACGTTAACCACAAAAGCTTTTTCATATTAAAAGTGTCAAAATGATTAATCGTGAGTTATAATCGTGAGGCGAATTAAAGGCATAGGAAAAGGCTGAGGTGGCCGCCGCGCAAGCCGTTTAAGCTACGGGGGTGGCGGGTTTATCTGGTCCTAAAGCTACCGATTGGTCTTTTCCGGCAAACCCGGGCTGAGAAGGTATTTTAAATGCTACCGGTTTTGCTAGTAAAAGTTCTTTAGGAGGCGTTAAGCATATATAAAGTTCTTAACGGGTTCTTAGGTATTTTCGGAATTTGGGTAATTTTTCCACTTAACCAGGTTTTAAATAAGTCCTTTTTTTAACGTATATCTAAAATCTTTTTACTTCGTAGACAGGTATATTTTCTTCTGCTTCTCTTTCAAATCCTATATTAATCTTGATGGTATTTATTGTTAACTTAAGTAAAGAAACGTGAAAAACTGGATAAAGTTTAACTTTTAGTAATAGTCTTCAGTAATAATAATTTTTTAAGATTTTCTTGGCAATCTTATATGGATCGATATATTTAAAATCGCGTTTCTTTTGTTTGGTCGCTTAATCAGGATGTTTTTGACCGCTAGGTAAACCATCTTTCCCTTTTAAAATGTTAATCCTTTTAACTTTTTTCGTTATAATATTTTTTTATCTGGTTGCGCCCGAGTTTAAGTTCTGTTTTTATTTTCCTATGTAATTGTTCAAGTGGTTTTAATGTAAGGATTGCCTTGATGTTAATTGGTTCTTTTCGTATATTTCTATAAACTTTTAGCATGAAACCGAAATTAATATTTATTAAAGTTGTTTTAATATTTTCGTAATAATTAGTATTATAGGTTAATTAAGCGATAAGTAGTATTTGAGCCTAATTGTTTTGCTTATAGTTAATGTCGTATCGTCAGCGGGTTTTTAATATTTACTTAATTCATTTTATTTATCCATTTGTCTGCAGTTGAAATACGTTACACAACTTATAATTTAGGCTTAATTATGCCTTAGGTCCTTATCAGAACTTTGTAGTAAATATTTCTCTTTTAGTTAAAATCATTTCCGTTAATAGTCCGTATATTTTGGAGGTGGGCTGGGAAAGGATATAAGTTAGTTGCTTTGCATTTATGGCTTTATTGTATGGTATAAAATGGGAAAATTTGGTAAATTAGTTAACGGTTATAAAGATGCTGTCGCAATATATGCTCGTAACTAAATTTTCTAATCGTAGAAGTTTAGTGATGAAATCAAAGCTAATTAAATTCCATGATCGCTTTATACCTAGTAATGGGTGAAATTTTCCGTCCGGTTTGTATTGTCGTATTTCTTCTTTATCATATATATGGTATTGTTACCGTATTTTCTTTATTATTCTTTTTATTCTAGGAAAGTAATACGTAGGTTACAGTCGTTTTAAGGGTTTATGGATCCCGAGGTGTCCGTATAGTTGGTGTTCGGATATATTTCGTAGTAATGTTTCCTGGTATTCTTTTAGCGCTGGTTCTTTTTTATTGCTTTAGTCGTTAGATCGGTTGTCATTATATTCTTGGATTTTCTAATATAAATTAGGGAGTGCTACTTTAATTATTGCTATTTGTCGTGGTTATAAATATCCTTTTAACGTATTATCGAAGATTTAATGGTTGATTTTGATTAACCTTTTCCGAGGTCCGGTTTTGGACTAAGTCCATATACTTTGCCGTTTTTTGAATTTTTGTAGCAAATGATGATAAAGTCCTATTTTGCTTTTTCGGCATTACGTAATGATTATCCTGTTAATTCTTTAGTGGTGGTAAAATAACTAAGGTTTTTATGGTCTGTATATACCTTAATTTGATAAAGGTTTCCCTTAAGGTAATGTCCGAATTTTCCGAAAGCTTGAACGATGGCCAAAAACCCTTTATCGGGAATATCGTAATTTAATTTTCCTTTGTTTAACTTCTAGAAGTAAAAGGCGGTAAGGTATATGTTGCCTTAATTATCGCGGTATCCGTCTATTACGTTTAAAACGTAATCCGAAGCGTCGGTTTCGAGCTTAACTAGGCGGCTTAGCTCGTATATAATTAGTACTGGTTCGTTGGTAATCGCGTTTTTAATTTTTTAAAAACCGGTTTCCGTTTTTGGCGTTTAAAGGAACTTATTTCCTCTTTTATTAAGTCAGATAATTGAATGGTTATTTTATTAAACTATCGAATGAACTTTTTGTAATAGTTAGCAAACTCGAGGAAGGTTTGCAATTTTTTAATTATAGTAACTATTTTTTATTTTTGTATTATAGCGATTTCTTTAGAGTTTATTGTAATATATTTTGTGGTGATGATATGTCCTAAAACTTTACTTTTTAGGTATAGAACTGGCTCTTTTCTGTATTAACTAGTAGGTTGGCGTTTTGTAATGTTTAAAGGATTATATAAACGTATTTTATATGTTCCTCTTTATTTTTCGAGTAGGTGAGAATGTCGTCGAGGTAACAAATAACGAAGATATCTAAGTATTTTTGAGTATATACTTAATTATTCGTTAAAATGTTGCGAATGCGTTCGTAAGTCCGAAAAGTATAACGAAATATTCGAAAAGTCCGTACTCTGTTTTAAAGGTTGTTTTTTATTCGTGTTTTAGTTTAATCCGAATTTCATTATATACCTTTTTAAGGTTTAAGTTCGTGAATTAATTGTTTCCGTAAAGGTGTTCCTTTATTTCGTTAATTAAGCGTAACAGCATACTATCTTTAACTGTAATATTATTTAGCTCTTTGTGGTGGATAATTAGTCGTAATTTTCCGTTTTTTTCGGTCCGAAAAACTTAGGGTATCCGGCTCATAAATTGGAGCGCCGTATGTCATCTCTTCGCCCCTGGTTTTGATAGTATTTACGTAATGCCTACAATTCTGTTTTATTAAGGTTATAAATTGGATAAAATCTGGTCGATATCCGTTTTTTAAGAATTATCTCGTCGTCCTATTCACTGTAGTTTAGTAATTTCGTTTTGAATTCTTTTCGAAATAATCGTTCATATTTATGGCATTATGAAGGTACCTTAACCATGGCTTCTAGCTCTGGGGGCCGATTCCGTAGTTGATACTTTATTTTTTGTAACTTTGTTTTGATAGTCGTGATAATACGTCGTATTCCTTTCTGGCACTTTTGTTTTTTTTAATATTTTGTCCCCGTGGTTGGTAAGGTTTCTCTCGTGTCCTTATGCCTGCATTCGTTATTACCTTCGATTAAATGTCAATATCTTTTTATATCTTGCTTTTCCTTGTTAAGGGGATATAAAGCGAAATTTACCTGCCCAGTTATGTAATTAATTAACGGGTTATATTAATATAGTCATCTTTTTCCAAAGATTATATCTTTGTTCGTTATTGGAACGATATCGAACTTTGTCGTCTAGTTTCGTCTCATAACGAATATCTTAAGGTGATTAATCTTGCGGGTGATTTTTCCGTTATCGTACGTAAATGCCTGACCTTTTTCATTCTCGGCGATATTAGGTTCTATCTTATCTTTTTATAGTAACCCAAGTCGGTTAATTATATCCGGCGTAATGTAATTAGTTTTTAATATTTTGCAATCTATTAATGCAGTAAATTCGTATTTATAGGGTACTAAGGTCGTTTTTACCTTTTATCATTATGTTTAAACCCCTGTTGGGAAGTTTCTGTTTGCTCCTTCGGGTTTTACCTTCGTACGGCTTTTCTATAGGTAACATTCGTTTTTTAAATCGTTTTAGCGTCTTAAGACGTTCTTAGTTTTTGTTCGTGAAGAGTTTGTAATGGTTTTAATTATCCTTTCTGTCGGCGTAAAGTAGCTTCGAACAGGACGACTTGCGCTTGAAAGTTTTCGTTGCTGGTACATTCTCGTTCGAAGGCTTTTTATTCCTCTTGTCATATTTACAATCGGTTGTAATATTGCTTTATTTTTTCGTTTTTCTTTTTTAAATTTCACTTTTGACTTGTCGTTATTTATTCGGATTCTCTGTAAATGATAAACGGATGTTTGAATTCTTAATTATTTTTAATAATACCTCTATGACGGTCTGGTAAACTCATTCTTTTTTTATCTTATAGTTGTACCATTCGAAATGGCATATAGGACTTTTATTTGAGCAGCTTTTTCCTTCCGGCCAGTTCGTTATTACCGTGATGATGTTGACGGTATCTTTTAAAGCATATGTTCTTAAATGTTTATACTATTGTTAATCCTCAAGATCTTTTTCTTTTTGTTTATAAAAGTCTAAGCCTTGATTATATGTTCGCGGAAGTCGTTTCTCGATATATTTTTATTCCTTTATATGTTTAAAGTAATAGGCGCGCTTGTACTGGATAGTATAAAGTTCCCTATATCGGTCTGGCTGTCCTAGTAGCAGGGCTTCGTTTTAACTTTAGTATTTTTTAATTTATGCGTTTAGTTTTAACTGTTCGTGCCGCCATCCCCTTTTCTATTAAGAGCGTGAGAGTAACTTATTCTTTATATGCTTTTTTTATCCGTTATATTTCTTTAGCTATTAGGTTATTATAAGTTTTATATTAAGGGCTCGTTATTTCTGGATGGTTGCTTAAAATAGTCTTTTTAACTCTTAAAATCCTTGCTATACTGTGTTCGGATGAATATAATCGTTTTTAATTCTAAATATGTTAATTAATTTATTGCCTTAATTATTTCGAAAAGGTTCTTAAGAAACCGGTATCTAGATGTTCTATTGTTATACTTTGGATCCTTTATATTAAAATGCCTCATGTCCTATTTTGAGACAGTTGTCGCATTTAACGATACCGGGGTCGCGTTATTAAATAGTTCCTAATTCCAGAGGTTTTGGTGTTGTTTTATGGGACATAGAAGGCGTATGCTTTTTTTTTAGTAATCGCCTTTGGAATATCCCAGCTTAGGGAAGTAACATCCGTTTTTTTTTTTCCTTTTTGAAGTTTATATTGCCGGTTGTTAATCTTAATTACTTCGTCAATGTACTTGTAGAAGGTACATCGTTTTTTATTGCAGGTTATTTTGACCTTAACGGTTTTTTTAGGTTTTTATAATAGGTATTTAAGCTAGTATTGTCGTTAGTTCATCCGGTATCCGATCAGGTTTGCTGAAATAATACTGCGTACCTCGATATAAGGGCTTTTTGAACAAGTTAAAGAATATTTTGTTCGCTTCCCGTTTTTCGTTAAGGTTTCCGGACGTATTTCGGATTTTTTGTTCGAAATTTGTACAATATTCGAACAATTTATTAGTATCATTTTTTCGGTTATCTTCTCCTATTTTTAAATAGTTCCGTAAGGTAGGTTTAAACCACTTTAAGGAATTCTTTTTAAAGCTTCCGGTAATGGAGATGATTTCATCGGCCTTGTTAACCAAAAAGTTCCGGTAAAAATGGAGATAAAATTTAGCTTAAATTAGCAAAAACTGCATGTGTCCGGTGGCGCGCAAACGTTCTACGGCTTTAATTTTTTGTTTGGGTCCTATGGTAAGTTATACCTTAACCTGGCTTTCGAGTTGCTCGTTTGCTTTCTTAGGTTTCTGGATCTTTTAAATTATAATGATTATAACGTCTTTTAATTCCTTAAAAGAAAAACTTCCTCGTTGCGGACTGTTAATTAATGGGTATGGTATCGGAATATTACTTAAAGTTTAATGGGGTTATTAAACAAAATCTTATAACTTAAAACGGTGAAGACATTTAATTAACTATTAAATTTAATCGTATAATTTATATTAACAATAATCCTATAGGAAATTCAGTAAAACGAGTATATGATAATTACATTCTGGGAATAAGAAATGATTATAAGTAATCTAGGTAATTAAGTTGTATTATAAGTTAGTAATTTATTTAAACGGAAGTGCTAATAAGGGTATATATTTCATCCTAGATATCCTTGGATTCATCATATCTATCTTTATCGAGATCGCGTAAATGCATAAATTGAGTAGGATAAGTTAAATCTATCCTTATCCATGTTGCGTAAGTGTGTAGATTTACTTGGATGAGTTGAATCCATCCTTATTTATGTTACGTGCTCTTTTGGTCGGTGCTTCTTCGAGTCTTGTCCCGACCATATGCCTAAGCTGGTAACGTGTTGGTTTATAACATTTGGTTACTTATTATAGCTTAGATAAATCACCTGCTTGTAATACAACTTGGTTACCTAGATTACTTTCCACAATCTGCTGTTATAAAACGTACTTATCGAATACCTTATTTTTTAATCCCCTCTAATACTACTACTAACATACACCGTGCGACTGAGGTTTAATCGTTGGTTAAACCGATCTGCCGTCATATAAAGGTCCGGCGTTTTAATATCGATCGCCTTGAAACCGATTATATTTTTTTTTTAAATAAAGGTTAGCGTTTAAATTAAACGTATTTAAATCTTCGCGTAATCAATGTATAAAACCCGTATAATAATTACTATAACATCTGACTTAACGACTTACGTACTATTATTTATATTAATAATATGATAAACATTGTAGATATTCGTAACCACCTCATTAAAATCATAGAAGGCCTCGGGTATTCATTAAAAGCTAATAAGAAGGCGCTCAAGTATTACAACTCTAAAATGGCTTCAGGGAACCAAGCTTACATATATAACAAATTAAAGGAACTTGCTAAACCTATCCGTATCGTAATATCCACCGTCGCATTTGAATTAGGTATAAATATTCCGTATATTAGTCCAGTGGTGCAATAGAAAATACCAAAAGTCTTTTCGATAAAGTATTTATGGTAACGATTTAATCAAGTGGTTCTTAATTATAAGCGACGTAGTATAGCTAGTTATAAATAAACAATCCTATTTATACATCACTAAGCGTTTAAGAAACATGAGATTTAGCCGTTCATTATAAGAAACATTAAAATAAAGAAAAGAATAAGTCCAATAACTAAAAAAAGTCGTATTATTTCTAAAAATATAAATATTACAATGGTGCAGAGTGCATAGACGGGTACATGGCTTTGCCGATCAATTAGTTATCACCAATCTTGTATTTCCAGGAGTTCATTTTTCGCTGGGCGCAACCCGGGAGACATAATCATTATCGCTACCTCTATGGATTTAATATTATATAATACAGTTTGCGTTAGTTTTATTATCTTTTAAACAGCGAGGTTAATCGTGAGATTTTCGTTAATTATATACTGATTAGGACCAAATCACCCAGTCCTAATTTATTTGACTGCTAATGCAAGGAGATTAGCTTTAATTAGCTGCCGAAGTAACTGATAATTTCCGATTATCAGACGGAAGGGATAAGGTCCTAATCGGAACGCGACCTCGATTATAATTACGGTTACGATTACGAACATGACGACTTAATAACGATACGTGAATTCGACGTCTGAAAAGAGGATAAGGTCCTATGATAACGTTACGACCTTTTTCGCGATTAATGAGAAAATTGCTAAGCTAAAATTACGATGCTTTGTTTTAAAATACGGCTTTATTCGGAAAACGATAAAGGAGTACAAGCGAGGAAAGTAACCGGTTTCAGAATATGAATTAATTACTGAAGTTTTAAATAGATGACGAAATTTAAAAAATAAATTATGTTATGTAGCTGCTAACGTAATAAGATTCAAATTATAAAATACATGTAATTAAGGTTTTAAAGCTACGATTGCGTCGTTAACGACGTAGTTATTCGGATTTTAATTAATTAAATAGTAGGACAGTCGATAAGATTAACAATATAGAATAAGTTGCGAATTTAAGTAAAAAAAGATTAAGGTTATGGAGTTATTAATACTACGGCCGGAAACAAAAGTACGAAAAGAAATTAATATTCCTCAATATAATCCGAAAGTTAGGAAAAAGATAATAAATAACATATTTTGGACTTGGTTAGCGTCGATCGGACGGCGTCCTGTTTGGTTATTGTTAAGAATTATTATTTAGGATTTGTTGCTTTTGGTTAGCCTTAGTATTAAAATATTCAGGTTGGTAATAAAGTTATTAATAATTAAGTCACAAAGGTCCAGGTTAATATAGGCCGCCGAGGATACGTTAATTAGGATAAGATGGTTAGGATAAATGTTAAAAGAAAGGCTGCTTATTTTTCGATTATGAAAGAAAGGGAGACTGTATTTAAAATAAGTATTACGGATAGTTATTTACCTTATGCCTAAATATGTTCCCGTTAACCCGGCGCCTTAACATTTGAATGATTTTAAGACTGGTAAATCTGATTAATCTGAGATAAGTTTTGGCAGGTTTGCTAGAAACGTATTAAAGCTTCTTACGATTATTACTTAAGTTAAGCGATAATAAGGCTTTTTACTTATACCGGAATTCCTTATTTCAAAAAGAAACCAAAATCCTGGTTTAGATACTATTATTTAGTACTGATCGACAAAGAACCTTTACGAGAGTAAAGTTAGTAAGGCGGAGCCCTTAAATAATTCCATTAAATCCTTAATGTTTGTACGGAATTCGAGCTTCTAAGTAATCTTTGGAATTATAATTAAAACTTTATAAAGACGAAAATTATATAATCTTCAAGGGAATGACCGCGGGGGTTCCCTACTTAGGTGCGGACAAGGACTTCCAAAGCCAATTGGCGTTGGAATTGCTAATCTTTTAGATCATGTGGCGGAGTGACTAGTCCTTTCTATTCCCTTATAAATTTTACGAATTCTTAAAATCATGTATAGGACTTATGGTATTAATACTAAACGTTTTACCTTTTAGATAAGCTAGTTAATAAGGATACGGCTTTTCAGCGGATTTTATAAACCAGCTTTCGTTTTAAATGGTTTTTCCGGATTTATTTGCCTTCCCGGGTTGTCGCTTTTTTAGAATTGGAATTACCGATTAGCTTAAAGGGGTTAAGAAATTGTTTGAGAAATATAAGTTAACAAAGTTTAAGATAATCGTTAAGCTACCTTTTTAGACGGGTAGCATTATTATGAAGGACCAAGTTAAAGGTGTTATTAAGGGATTTACCAAATAGAATAACGTTATTAAGGCTATCTTAAAAACCTTTAAGCTATAGGATTTTAAGTAAATCCGGAATATTAAAAACCGATTAGGTATTTTGACGAAATAAATTTAACGTAATGAATTTGATTAAGTTTATAAATACTATGTGGAACATATTATTAAAGTAAAAGACATTTCAGAAAAGTTTAGACGAAAGGGAAAGATAGTAAGGACGAATATACGGAAAGCTTATTAAAAGAATTATCTGCGGGTTATTTCGAAAAAGTTTTTAATAGTTTTTTCATAAGGTTTAAAGATTTATAGGCGATAAGTTGCGATAAAATATAGACATTAATGTAAAATTAATGTTTTAATAAGGCTGAAATGCTTAAATATAAAGGCCGAAACCGATAATATCGAAATATCCGCTTCAATATTAAACATAAAGATAACGACCGGCTATATTTAACATAATAATTTAAGTAGTAACGATAAGAAAACTTTTAATCGCGATAAATATTAACAAATAGAATTAATTAAGTGTTCGAAATTACGAATATATTGCAGGATTTAAAGATGACCTAAGCTTAATAAATTTAAAATCTAAAAGGTTTTTTTAAAAAAAAGATCCGTAACCGAAAGGCTGCCTGGAATTCATAATATTACGTTTTATGAAGATAAAAAGTACTTTGAGTTTGTAGGTATAATGCTAACATTTTAATTAATATAATAAGCTTTTAACTAGATAATTTTAATCGATTAGGTTCTTACCGGCACCAAAATGGCTACGGAGGTCGTGGAGGTTATTAAAACAGTTATCTATATTAAGGAAAACAATACAACGGTTCTAATTATGGTATTCTTTAATTCTATTTAAAACCTGGATATAATATAAATAAATACCGTGTATTTAGGAATATAAAAAATCTAGAATTAAGTTTATTTGACGAAAAGAGATATACGATGTACTTAAAAATACTCAACGATCGAGTTACGTTAGGGATAATATAATTTCCCTAGGTCCTTAAAAGCTAAATTCTCGCTTAGCAAATTTCGATTCGGGAAAAAGTTTGAGAATGGATTTTATAACTTACCGGGTTTTCCTAATTGCTTTAAGGAAAGAATGCGGTAGTTTAATCTGTGAAACGATATTTATAAAGGTAAAAAATCGCTTAAAACTAACTGGGATAATACCCCGACTATTCTTATGAATTTTCTGGAACTTATACAGATTTTAAAACCGTCCCGATAAGATTTTGCCATTAATTAAAACCGTATAACTAAGATTAACATAACCCATTTTGTCGGCAAGGGACGGAAAGCCGTTTTATAAAAAGGCATTTTTCCGGAACTGGTTATAAAATAACCGTATTAAAAATAAAGGTACCTGACATTTAAAGAAAATCCGTACTTTAAAGGTAGATAACTTTAATCAGCGCGCCATGCTTATTATGGTTATAATGGTTAAAGGGGTTAAGAAAAGAAAATAGGAGTTTAATAATGGTACGAAAAGAAATAAAATCGATAATAATTATTTAATATACGAAAGAGTTTTATTTTATATTATCGAACTAATTATCTGAGCAAATAATGGTATTTAAACGAATAATACGACTTAAATATTTATTGCTACTGAGGTAAATAATATTATGCAAACCGATAATAGTTTTAATTATAGAGTTTTAATAAATATATATGTGGTTAAGCTTTGGAAAAGAAAATCGATAGAAACTTTAAAAGAAAGTTTGAAATCACCTTGTCGGAATTAATAAAGGTTTGTTTAGAGTTCGGCGAAGCTTTTAAAAATTTTATAGTTATTAAAATTTCGAAGGCATTTAGTCATAAAAGCAGAGAAACGATTAAGATAACCAAGGTCTAAATAAAAGGATCGGAATTTCCAAAAACGAAAAGAACCCTTAGGATTTTAATTGTACATATCGGATTTAAGCTAGAGACTTAGTAAAAAATAAAGGTTTTATCGGTATAACAATATAACCCCGTTAGATATATTACCCCGTTATTTAGATTTATAATTAAGGTAAGCTATAAAGGTGGCGAAAATCTGATTAACGCAATTATCTATACAAGAGCCGAATCGAACGTTATTATCGCCTTATACGTTAAACGATATAAGTTAATAATGCGATAAATACGAATATTATTTATGGGTTTTAAGTTATAAAAAACCACTTTATTCTACGCTACTATTAAAGTACCTTAATAGCTAACTGCCTGATTAATTACTATCGTTATATTTATTATTAACGATTATTTCGTTATATAACCGCTAATACCTGAACTTAGGTTTATGGCCAGATCGAAGAGAATACTGAATATGGACCCTTAAATAAGAAGAAAAACCTTAAAGTTTGGTCCGGTAAAAATTATTATCCCGTTAATCCCAGTTAACCCCAGCTAAAAGGGTTACTCGTAATATCCGCCTTAACGAAAAGCTAAAAAATGGCGGTAAAATTATAAGACGTTCTACTGACGAAAATAGACCTATAAGTAAAGAAATAAATGAAGACGGTATGGGCTCGTATATCTTTTGAATTAATAATACTTATATTAAGTAAAACCTCGTAACTATGTAAAAAGCCCTAAAGAATAAAATAAAACATGAAGATATAATACTAGAATAATTTAGCGATAAAAGACTTGCATACGCCTTATACGGAATATTATGGAAGAGCTACGAAAGAAAGTTAATAAAGACGGTACCATTTAAATTAATACGATATATAACCGAAATGGAAAAAGGGAATTCCTATCGATAATATAGTACTTGATAGATTAATACTTTTTAGAAATTTAAATTAGAAAGTTAAAAGCCTTAAAGAAATTTCGCAAATTACTAACTATAGCGAAGAAAAACCCGACGAACCTAATACTCCGTTAACTACCTTATTCCCCAAATTTATTAGCATGCTACAAAAAGCCCGACTTGTAAAAAAAGGCCGACGCTGTTCTCAATTAATTAGGCTACAAGTTTACCTATACGGAAAAAGCCTTTTTAAAAAGAGGTTATTCTGTAAAAAGCTTGCATTAGCTTCAGATTCACAAAAGTATAGTAAGACTAAATTTAATATCGTATTATATTATAAAATGCGAATAATCCTTTATAAAGTATCGTAAATTAACAGCATAACTACGCCGGTTAACTCTGAAAATATAATCATTAAGGTATTACGAGAACGAAGATAAAGGGAAATATTCGAATAGTTTTATACTGCGTATAAAAACGCTCAATTTATTAAGCAAAAGAAGAATAATAACTTACGACTAATTAACTTTGCGATAAAACTAAACGTTATGACCGTCCGAAACGCCTTGATACCAAAAAGCTGCGACGAATTCTCCGCGAACTTTGTTATATACTTCTTAGTTATTTTAGTTAATTCGTTTTCAGGTTACGATTAAGTTGTATTAACCTCGGTCAGTAAAAATTTAATTATTTTCGCGACATTTTTAAGATTACTTAGATATACTAGTATACTTAGATGATTTACCAATTTTATGGCTTACTTTTATCGAATGGTCGGAAGACTTTGGACGATCTAATGCTGGAGATAGCCCGTTTATTTATCGACGACGTTGGAATTAAAGGCCCGAGGATAAAAAACGACAACGAAAAGATCTTTTTAGGGATTCCGCGATTTGTTTTTAAGCATATCGTTAATATTAATAAAACTTTATTTAATTATAAGGTTACTAGTACTTCGACTAATATGAAAAAGCTTTAATAATATTAACATATTATAGTTATAATGGGATTTCTTTTTTGGAATATATGGTCGCCGCCTAGATATAGCGAAGGTGGAAAAGATCCTAGAAATTTAGTTATGTAAAAACGTTTCGGAGGTTAACGCTTTCCGAGGGATTATGGTTTATTATGGGATTTTTGTTACGTATTTTGCCATAAAGGTTAAGCTTTTTATAAAACTGTTCCGAAGGAATTAACGTTTGTTTAGGATTTTAATTAGGATAAAGTCAATGGAAGCGTTAAAAAAGCAATTATAATAATCTCGATTTTAGTTACCTTGGATTATAGCTTTATAATAAGCAAAATTATTATGAGGATAAACGCGAATAAGGGAGGTTTTGGAGGCACTTGAGGATAAATGATTAATGGAATGAAGTATTTTGCGTGCTTTAAAAGTAGAATTCGAAAAGGTGTTAAGTTAAATTACGACGTTGGGAAATTAGAATATCGAATCGTTTTTAAGATCTTAAGGAAATTCCGAAATTATATATATGAAATCTGATTTGTGTTAAAAACCGACGTTAAGGTACTAGTTATTTAGATTAATAGTTCGATTAATTCTTTACTGAAAGGGCTTTTTATCCGCTAAGTTCTATGAATATAAAGGTTTAATTTCGAAATTAAATATATTCTTGGTAAAAAGAATATAGCGGTTGATGGATTATTGAAAAAGCCGCCTAAAGCTTTTAACGCGTTTGACGATTAATGGAAGGCAGAAATCGATGAATTTATTAATATTTAATTAAACGTTATTCGGTTTAATATTATTTTAATTAGTATAATTACGATGTTTATTATAACGGGTTAAAAATAAAAACATTTTATTAAAACTTAGTATAAGAAGTTACAAAAGTACGTAAGATTTTTAACGATATTAGATTTTCTTAATCGATTTTGAAAAGCTTCAAAAAGAAAGAAAACGGCTTTTAAGGCCGAAATCTTGAATTATTTTATTTAGGACGAATCTTTTCAGCGTCAGGTAAATAAGCGATACGGTACCCGTAGGGGTGGTTAATAACTAGCAAAAGTAATACGGGGTAATTAAGTAATGTTATAAGGATTACGGTTATAAAGGACGAGATTGGACCTATCAGCGTATAGCAGCTTTGTAATACTGGCGTGGAATATACGGAGAAAATTCGAAAACTGGTATTTGAGTATCCAAAAGGCCCGAATGTAGCTAACTAACGTTTTAAAAATGCTTACGACTTTTTTTAGCATATTAACATAGCTGCTGTTTAAATAATCAATATATAATTTATGCCCGGTGAAAATAATTATAAGGCTATTATCAAGGTCAGACGCAAGTTATCCAGTTACCCAAAAATTAAAACTTTATTCTTAATTATATTAATTGCGATTAAGAATTTTTTAAACGAATATATGTTTTAACGACATAACATTTCGATTAGGATCCAGATAAACGAAAGCTTTCAGAACGAGAGCAAAGTTATTAAAGCTTATAATACTTTTGGAATTTAAAAGAAAATTAAAGCTCCGCATGCTATCTGGCGATAAGGTCTAGTCAAAAGAGCATATATCCCGATCGTTAAAGGTTTAATAAAAGCGACGAATAGCATTAGCAAAGGATGGGTTAAGCTTTTGCCGAAAATGATCTTCGCCTACAACACAACCGTTAAAAGCTATAATTCTAGTCCTTACGAATTGCTATACGGTTAAAAAGCAATTCTACAGATCGAGATAGTATTACTAATTTAGCGTATTATAAATTAGGATTTTAACATTTTAAGGAAAGTCTTGCCCATATAAAAAGTTCGACTGCTAAAAAGAAAAGCCGAAGATATAGCTAAAGTTACTAAAATGATCAGCGATCAAAAACGAAAGGCTGTTAAACTTACAAACCGAAAAATAAAAATAATATAAGAAATAAACGTTTATAAGTAAATAATCTAATACTTTTATACGATATACTAAAACATATTAACATATCCAGGGATATAAGATTAAAGTACTATTAGATTAAACCGTACTTAATTAATGAGATTAATAATCGAGGTACTTATTATTTAAATGAAATTAATAAAACAAAGGTATGAACGATTTTATTTGTTAATAGATTAAAGTAATTTATAAAGGATAAAAAAGGATATTAAAAGCCGATCGACTTTTATAAAGACGAGTAAATAAGACTATTATTAAATTAACTTAATGATATTATGTCAAATACTGTACATATTACGGAAGTCGAAATACTTATAAATTAGTAGCCTAAAACCTTAAAGATTATAAGAATTAATATTAAGATATAAATACTTAAAAGTTAATTCAAGGGTTACGTAGTTATGGACGATAGTAAGATACCCAAGGTAAATAGATTAAACTAGCGAAAAAGATTAACGCGATTAATTAAAAAAACTAAAAGTAAAAAGTTTCCCTTCTGTTTCTCATTACTTGTTTTACGATTATCTTACATGATACCCATTCTTTTTTATAATTGATTAATATCTCCAAATTCAAAAAACAGGGTTTTTATTAAGTACCGAAAATCAAACAAATATTATTTAATTATTAAACGAAAGTGGCCTTTGTCGAATGACTTAATAATTGCACAAACTTTAGGATGGATGTTGCTTTTTAACTTAAGGAGATTGCAAGTATTTAGCCTTTAAATAATAGAATCAATTATCTCGGAATGTGTATTTATAACGTTTAATAAACCCGATATAGTTATGGCAAACCTTTCCATGGAATCCGCGGATTAAGTAGTACCTCAGGAATAGGAATATATTGTATTAATTAGGTTACTTAAACCTTTGTATCGGCGTCCGCATAGTTTACATGGAATTTGGTTAAGTATTTTAAATATTTAAATAAATATATTAATAACATACCGTGGATTTTTAAATAATAAGTTTATAAACAAGCTTATAAGTTTACCCCGGATATTTTCGACGGATATAAGATGTAATAAAGGTTTCTTTTCCTTGATTAGCCAGTATAATGATGATAATAAATGAAGTAACCTGCTCTAACCTAAAGGTTTCCCTGATAATTCCTTATTAATGCTACCGACTTTTGGTAGGGTTACCGATAATGCTTATTAATATCGTTCTGAATATTTATATTTAATTAAAACAATTTTCCCAGGATAGGTATTAAATAAAGATACTAAGTATTTCGAGATATTTCATTATTATACGTTCGATAAGGTTATAATTATTCCAGGATTTGCTTATTACGTTTTTGCTAGTAAGTTCGATTTTAAGCAGTGAAGATGGACTGAAATTAAAAATTAAGCGGGATAATCGACTAATAATTTAAAGTCGTGCTAAAAATTAATAAAGCTAAAAACCAAATTGTAATATGAAATTAATATTTAGCAGGTATATAAAAAGTGAAGGAAATTCATTTATTATTAATTAATTGTCAATTAATAGTATTTATAAATTAATCCGGCCCCGGAGTTAGTAATTTGATTAATAGCATGATATTCGATGGTAATAAGTATAATATCTTTAGTAATAGATTAGTTATAATAAAGACTTTAAAAGGTAAATAAACTTGAGAGGCCGTAACATCACGGTATTTATATTAAAAGGTAGAAATTAGGTTATAAATAAGCGTTTAACGATATATGAGATTTTAGGGCTTGCGAATATTATCAGGATTATATAATGGTTTAATCCCCCGATTAATAGCCAAAGCTTTATCGCTACGTTTAGTTGAAAGTTTAAAGAACAGTAACAAGTTCGAAGCTATAAAATTTATATAACGAATAGCGGAGATGTTATCGAAATTACGGAAGTTCTGATTAATATGGGAAGAAATAAGTTAAATATTATTAAATTACTTGTTGCCTAGACCGGGTAATTTTTTAATGGACCACGTTTTTATTAGATTAGTTAATTCCTTAAAATCCGCATTTCTACGAGAACTTAAGGTATTACGAAAATTTAACGATTAACGGAAACTTATAATAATAATATTAATTAAATATTTTAAGAATGCGTAAATATGTATTAAAGTTTTATGTTATTTGAAAGATATGGTCGGAAGAGAGAAGTTGGTATAATGATAGGGCAAAAAAGAAGTATAGGTGCAAATAACTGATTAAAGTAAGCAACGACGACAACATCTGCCTATATAACATTAAACGGAATTTTCTGCCATTTCCTCGGCGCACATTTTTTCTGGTTAGAAAATTAATGCATTAACCCCGTTATAACTGATTAGTTTTATATATAAGTTGTTGTTAATTTCTAACGATTTCCTGCATTTATATAATTTCGAGCTTAACATTTTAATATTTATATACTTATATTTTATATATTATACGTAATCTTTAGTTATAGTTTATATCCCTAAGCCATAAAATATTATTATTTTCGTACATTAGTACCTTAATTAGTTTATCCAAAATCATTATTTGATTATTCAAAAAGCGGGCCAGCCAAAATAAGGATCGGAACTTTAAGAATTTAAATAGGTCGGATTCCGAACAACTTGCCCAGATTGTTAATATACTAATACGAGAAAAGGATAACATGACGTAATTACTTCGCAGGATGTATAATAATAGTTCCATTCCTTATCCTATTTAATAAGTTACCCCGAAAGTCTGTTTTAATCGAGCTATTCTTGTTTACTCTTTTAATCAAAACGGGGAACGTTTATAGAAAGATATTACTTTACTTCCTTATTACACTAGTAAAAAATGGGATAATTGCGTAGTTATTCTCTTACAATAAATATATATGATCTTAATAAACCGTATTTATTTATGTTTTTAATATATTACTACCTTTATATGATTAATCGCCCTAAATATACCTTAAAACATTTTGGCCGTTATTATTAAAGCCGGTAAAAGAATTTTTTACATTTAAGCCCGATATGTCTTTAACGAGGTTACGGAGCTGATTAAAATTAAGAACTTAAAATATGTTTGGTTTATTGTTTATATTAAACTCCAGATTAATAAAGGACTTGGAAATTATTAAGTTAGTATGTTATATATCCGATTAAAGCGTTAAATATTAATATTTGGTACTTACTTTACTGTTAACCGTATTTAGTTGCTATTATAATTATACCGAAAGACCTGGCTAAAATTAAAGCTTAATAATCCCCTTACCCGTATAACGATCGTAAGCATACTTACCCAGGTTAAATATTACACTTGCGGTTTATAAATAGTTTATATATTTTATATTATTACGCGTAACCTTTTGAAATAAGAAGATGATAACCTAAACAAACGGATTAAATGGGGCGAGATTATTATTAAGTTTAAGATAACTAATATAAAAAAAGAGTATTTAGATTTAAGACCAGATAATGATAATATTGAGAGATTTATGGGATTATGGCCTGGAAAATCATTATTTCCATTATTAGAGAAGGAAGTGGACGATCCAAAAAAGGCCGATAATTTACAGTTTGATTAATTACCTTATCTTATGGAAAGTAAACGATTATGACCAATAAAGTAACCGATTAAGGGAACTAATAACTCGTTAATTAAGATATTAGTTATCGAATCTTTTACCCCATAACCTTATATATGTATTAATTAATTACGATAAGCATCTAACGTATATATGCCGTTTCTTTTTATTCTGTAAATTACCTAATCCCGGGCGGTTTTTAAAAAGATATTATGTAAGCCGAAATATAGATTGCGGTTACCTTTTAGTAATTAGAAACTTCGAGTAATAATAAAGGGTTGGTATAAGATACCGTATAAATGGTTAAAAGATATATACTAGATTGTGAAAAAGCGACCCGAACCATATTTTCCTCGAGGCTGGTTTGGTTAGCTTAAGTATAAGGATTCGATGGTTAAGAAGGTAAAGCAGAATAAAGCTTAAAAGGATAAAAAAAGGGCTAAGTAACGGGATAAACTGGCAAAGCTTTAACCACGAAATCTTAAATTAAGAAAAATAGAGAATAAGCCGCGTTAGCGTAAACTAAATTGATTAACATGCTTTATATGTTTCTTTATTTATAGCGTTAAAAGTTAATTACGTTAGTATTTATTTCTTAAGATATATCGAAGACGATTTTATCTTAAAAAATGGGTTAAAATAGTGCAAGGTGCAAAGCCGGGTACATAGCTTTGCCGATCAATTAGTTATTACCAGTCATGTATTTTTAAAAGTCCATTTTTCGCTAGGCGCAACCCCGGAGACACAATCATCATCGCTACACACATAGATTTAACACCACATAATACAGTTTGCATTGTTTTCATTATCTCTTGAACCGCGGGCTCAATCGTGACACTCTCGTCAATTATGTACTGATTAGGATCAAATCACCCCGTCCCATTTCAATATTCTAATAGACATTAACGTAACCGGCTTTGATGATAAAAAGGATAATACTTAAGATATTACGGATTATCTTAATTAAAACGAAATAATTATCAAATCATAATCTTATTCTTTAATTGATGAAGATAATTTTTATGTTGTTTATATACTTTTAAAATGGAAAAATCTCGATCTGCGGCCAAGGACGAAAAGAAGGCTTTAATGGTATCCGTTATTTAAAAGCGAATATGTTCGGAAAGTAATCGTAATGTGTATCTTTTTTTAAGAAGGGCGAAAGTATTATTTTTTAAAAGAACGTAATAAACTTATTTTAATTAAACCGTATTATAATTTATGCCGGCTTAACTTTGTCCGTATACCCGAACTTTCGAACTCGCAAAGATTTACATGGAAATAATTAAAAACCGGTTCGTTAAAAGGAGTCGCCTAGGAAGTAATCGTATCCTAGTGTAAACGACGGATAACCGAATTATTTTTTACATTGTTTCCGTTTAACTATAAAGTAATAAAATAGACGTTTATTTTTTCAAACTTAAACGGTCCTTGTTTAACACGTTTCCGATCCGGCTTAACGAAATTAAAGGTTTTTATTTAATCGTGAATATAATTAGTTTAGTCTCAACGGTTCCCGGATTCGATAAACAGCAATATTAGGATCTTTTAAAAATCACTTCTTTCTTCTGTTATATGTAATTTATAAAAGCCTTCGGTTTTTATTTTATAAAACGTCCGGAAAACCTTCCGTAAGTGGCGGAATTCGCTCAATTTATAGTAACGGCGTTATATCTCTATACTTCGGAACGATCCAAATAAAGTACGAATTGCTATTATATTATAAGCTTAATAAACGTAGAAACAGAATCGCGAAGCTGCCGTAAGCCGCGCGTAGTTTTAATTAGGGTACGTCTTATATAACCGTTTGGTTTAAAGTATGCGTTAAGGACTTAATTATGATCCTAACCATTTAAATATTAATCCGGTATACGGTTTATACGATTTCGTAATTCGGGGTCGCGAACCCGGCTATTGTAACGTCTGTATCCGTACGCGTAATTAGCGATATTTTATCTCATTTTAATTAAAAGCCGCCTTTATCTTTTATTTATAAAGTTAGCTTAAGGACTATATTTCCTTAATAACTGTCTTTTCCAGCGGTGTAAAGTAACTTCGAATAAAAATATTCGCCTTTATAAGTCTTCTTTGCTAATATATTCTAATTCGGAATCTTTTTATCTCTTTTATCGTACTTAAAACAAAATGTCGTGTTGTCTCATTTCTTTCGATTTTCTTTCGTTTTTTTAGATTTTATCTCTAATTTTTCGTTTTCGTTTAAGTTACCTGTTAAGGCTAATCGGAGGTTTAAATTATTAATTATTTGTAAACATGCCTTTATAACTATTTTATGAGTTTACTTCCTTTTCGTTTCGAAATTAGGTTATCTAAAATAATATATATAGTTATGGTTAAGGTAACTTCTTTTTTAGCCTAATCTTTTGCTGCCGTAATAATGTCGATCATGTTCTAAAAGGCGTATATTCTTAAATGTCTATATGATCGTCAACCTTTAAAATATTTTTCAGTATAGTTCCAAAAGTTAAACCGTTAGTTATATATTCTTGAAAATTATCTTTCAATACATTGTTATTTCTTCATATATTTGTCGCAACGAGTGCCTGTATAATAAATAATATAAAACTTTTATTGTCGGTTTAATTATCCTAGTAATAGGATTTTATCTCAGCTTTAGTATTTTTTAATTTATGGCTTTAGTATTAACTATTCGTACCGCTATTACCGTTTTTTATTATAATTGAGAAAGTATCTTATTTTTAGTAAGTTTCTTTACTCGTCATATTGTTTTGGTTATTAACTTATTATTAGTCCTATAGTAAGGGCTCGTTGTTTCTGGATAATAGCTTAAAATAAACTTTTCGTATTTTGGAATTTTTATTATATTACCTTAGGGGGCTTTTAATCGTTTGTAATTTTAATCCAGTCAATAAATTTATTGTTTTTATTTTAGTTATTCGGAAATGCTTTTAGAAAATTAATATTTCTATATTTCGGTACTATCTTTATGTTTTAAATATTATTAGGCCGTATATCCCATCTTTATATAATTATAACATTAGAGCTAGCGTTACTGGTATTATTATAGACTTTTTATTTCCATAAGTCGAGGTGCTATTTCGTAAAACGTCTTCACTTTTCGTAATATATTCGTATTAAAGAAATGCCTTAATTTATTATGTTACCGGTCCTTGTAGCATTATATCCTTGAAGCGTATTATCAGTTATTTATTTTAATTATTATAACCGTATAGTCCCCTAATCTTTCGGGATGTTCGTTTTTGAATAAATCCTTTTAATGTTCTTTTTAAGCCGCTAACAAATATAATTATTAGCACCTTTTGTCGCTAATTAATTTTTAAGATTAGCTGGCCGAAAAAGTTATAATATCGAAAAGTTAATATTGTTTAGTTTAAGTTTTTAACATTATCTTTTGGCTGTAAACCTTTCGTTTATTATTTCGAATACTCTTTTATAATTTCTTCTCGAATTCTTCATAATCGTTATAAATTGTTGTGTTTCTTATTATCTTTATTTAAAAGGGTTAATAACTTGTTTACGAAAAACGGGCTGAAATTAAGCAACCGCGTTTCCAGTTAATTGTTTTATAAGGATCTGGATTCGAAAAATAGATGTTATAAGCCTAAGTAGGAGGTGTTCAAAGTATACGCCATATTTTATAAGAAACTTTATAACTTAGTAATAATGATATTAAAAGGATCGAGTTTAATAGGCTTCAAAACTTTACCGGCCTTTTTGCCGGAGGCTGTTTAAACAGGCTGTATTAGTTTAAGCTGATTGATCTGACTGCGACCATTATGTGGATTCCTTCCTCTTTTCCTATTTCGTTAATTTAATTCTTTAGGGCTTTAATTAGTTCCGAGATTCTTTCAGGACCTTAATAATTTCCGCTTTGTCGTTAATAAACCGCGTAACTGCGTTAATTAATTAATTAAATTGTTACAAGGCTTTTGTTAAAAACAGATTCAGTCAGGCTTTTTCGTTATTAGAACTTAAAATATTATCGTTAAGGACTTAAAGTATTTTTTGAAGGCGGGTTATTTATTAAGTAATGTAATGTCCGGAATGTCTTTAAAGGTTTGATAATACTATTAGATAAAAGCTTATAACCTATAACGCTTAGTCTGTTTCCTTAATTATTAAATTTAAATGCTATGATTTATATTAATAAAAACTTTATAGGAAACTAAATAATAACATTTGCAATAATTACCTTTAATAATAATAAATTGTTAAAAATAATTTAAAGAACCAACTTATATTATAAACCGGGAATTTATTCAAGTTGTAAAACATGAAGAAAATATATATCTTAAGTTAAATCTTTATAGATTTATTAAATCTATTTTTATCTCTATCGCGGAAGTGTTCGAATTTCTTTACATATATAAAATATATTTTCATCCATATGGTATAAGTGCATTAATCTCTTTGCTTTTATTGAATCCATTTTTATCCATATTACGTGACTTTTCGGGGCGTCGTTTAATTCTTAGTCTTGTCCCGACCGCGTACTCGAGTAGGTGAAGTGTTAGTTTATAATAGTAAGCTATAATAAAAGTATATAAAGTTGCTTAAAGTTGCAGCTGGGGATTAATGTCAATAAAAGCTTGATAAATTAAATAAGATTTGACATTATTACTATATGGCGGTATAAACAAGTATAATGGCCTACGGGCTTGTACGGACCTGTACCGGCTTATACTCGTCCATTTATTTTCTAGGTATCCTTGTTTAATAAATATTATATTTAAGCTAGTAGGCTAGTTTTGTTTAATTTACTAATAATGCATTTAAATTTACCCCCGCGTATACGCATTCATGATTTTTTAGTTTTGTCGCAGTGATCCCTGTGACATACCGTAGTCGGATCTATGGTTAATATGGCGTACCTTCACAATGCGCAAGTGCGAGACCCTCCACGACTGTCTGGCGAGCTATCGGTCCGTGGCCCGCATCGCGCCCAATAAGATCCTAGTCTCGTCCCAGCAGGATATTAAGACCATCTATAGCATCGGGACCAAGTGTCTCGGAAGTCAGTTTTCCCCGCCCTGGGGTCTTAATGGGGCATCCAATATCTTCTCAACTATCGACACCAAGGACCATAGTGTGCGCCGCTCCATTACCGCCCGAACTTTCTCCAGCAACTCGCTGTTACAGTTCATGCCGGAGCTAATCCAGCATGCCCAGGCGCTGGCAGGTCGGCTGGAGCTGTTGTCTAAAGCCCACAACGGTAGTTCTTCAACCGTCGACTTCATCAAGTTGGCGCGCTATCTAGCATTGGACATGCTAGGTTCATCCGTCCTCGGCGAGGACTTTGGGTTGTTGAAGAATGGCATCGAACACCCCTTCGTGCACGACCTGGATTCCGCAACTTTTGTAATTCCGATACGGGCTAGCTTGCCTAGCTGGCTGTGGACCATCCTCAAGCGCCTGCCAGTGAAGAAATGGCAGTACCATCTCGGTGGGGAGCAGTGCCTGGCTCATTACGTCGCTGGTACGGTACAGCGCACCTTCGCCGATGCCGCTCGGGGGAAGAAAGATGGCTTGGCACTCGTGTCGTCACATGCGAACTACGAGGCTCCCGATGGCGGCCGCCTCAGCGCGGAGTGCATCATCGGAGAAATCGCCGCCGTATACTTCGCTGGTACGGACACGACGAGCATGACGCTCTCGTTTGCTGCCTACGAGGTTGCACGAAGGCCCGATGTGCAGGATCGCTTGCGTACCGAACTCATGGAGAAGAAGGCCGGACCCGATCATAAAATTTCCTACGAAGCTCTAGAGAACGACTGCAAGCACCTCAGCGCTGTCATTTCGGAGGCGCTCCGGCTTTACGGAGCAACCCCGTCGCACCTAGAACGCGTTGTCCCGGCCGGGGGCATTACGCTGTTTACAGGACATGAAATCCCCGCGGGAACCATTGTGGGGGTACAGTCGTACTCTCTACATCGGGACGCGAAGGTATTCCCCAGCCCGGAAGTGTTCGAACCCGATCGCTGGCTACAGGCGACGCCCGAGATGCGAAAGGCGCTGTCCCCATGGGGTTTCGGCAGCCGCATCTGCATGGGCATGCACTTGGCCTACGTGGAGTTTCGGCTCGCGCTGGCCGTCCTCGTCGGGAACTTTGAGATCTCACTCCCAGACGGTTTCGATCACAACGCCATGAGAATGCGCAATCAGTGGTTCGTCTTCCCGCGGGGAGGGGAGTTTGAATTGGTCATGACCCGACTGAGCAATGGCAAGCATCTTACGATCGAACCATGATAAAGGCTGCTTTCCCCTACCTCCCTTTTATGTATGTAATCGGAGGATTATCAGGCCTAAGTTGTTAGGCGGTTAGCCCTGGCAAGGTTCTTTAAGAGAACCACAGAGGCAGCAGGTACCGCTTCCAGGCTCTCACCACTGCCCTAAAGAGAATGCACACTCCCATATAATCCAGAAAAGGATAAAGTAATAAATACGGTAAGCCTTTCAAATATTCCGTTATAAAGATGCTAATGGCAGGATTAAAACGCTCATTTTCTGGCGAATGTTGCTACAAAAATCTGGGATTTATTGCTATTTGCTTTTTAATCATTTGTGGTCGTGTTGTGGCTGGTTGCTACAACGCGCGCGTTCTTCTTTTTCCCAGGGTAGTGGGTGGGGGGGCCTTTCAAAGCCTGGCACAAATCGCTGTCAATCATCTGCATCTCTACCGCATTCGCGTTCTTGCTTCATATTAGTCCGATAGCGTGTACGGGAGATGAATGTCTCGGCAGGTTCCCTACGCCTTTTAATAATTCTTAACGCGCGGGACAAAACGTACTGTTTCTGATCCCGGATTTTTGAGTCGCATACTAGATTAGAAGGTCATCAATATCAATGAGTGGTTCGTGCTATCCTGTTAAAGCAAATACGGCTATGTAGGTCAGTTAATAAGGCGGTAGCGGTAATCTGTCTGAACCCAAGACAGTGGGAAAGGTTCTATCCAATCTTGGTGTGCAGTAGATTATGCGTCAAAAAGAAGAGCATATCTTACATAAGTCGCTTGCTGCGTAACAAGAACCTACTTTAAATAAGTACTATGCAGCCTAAGGTAACATCATCATTAATGTCGCTTGGTATGCCATGCCCGGGCAAGCGGTGTTGTCCAATCCGTCTCTGCTGTCCGATCCATGCGTAACTTGCCCCCCTCGTTCAGACCGCCCGAAGAAATGCATTCCTTGCGTTACTCGTATCAGCTTATGTCACCCACCTACAAAGGGGCCGGAAGTTGTAATAGGTTTCCGCCTATGTCTCGGAATCCGAGTATGTCCACGGCCTACAAATCCGATTTCTATCGTACACCAAGGCTAACCCCGGGCAGCTAACCCCGCTCGTTTCCGTTGAATGAAGACGAGGACAATATATCAGTTATGAGACCGCCAGTCTTCAATATGTAGCTTCCTTTTTTTCCACAACCCCTTCATGGCAAGACTCTCGCAATTCATTCATCGAATAACCAAATCGTTCCAACACAAGACGTCATCCACCAGCCAACCATCCTCTGCAAGAAACACAGACAGGCAGGCTATCAAAATGGCCTCCAACAACAACCCCCTTTCTGCTGGCCCTATTGGCTTTGGCCTGATGGGCATGACATGGCGTGCGAAGCAGACGCCCGACGAGCAGGCCTTCGCTGCGATGAAAGCAGCCGTCGCCAACGGCGCCACCTTCTGGTCTTCTGCCGACTTCTACGGCACGAGCGATCCCTTGGCCGGTGTTAAGCTGCTGCGCCGCTACTTCGAGACGTACCCCGAGGATGCCGCCAAGGTCAAGATCTTCATCAAGGGGTGTGCCGACCCCGCGACCTTGGCCCCGACCAATGACCGCGAAGGCGTCCGTGCCAGCGTGGAGAAGTGCGTCGCTGTGTTCGGCGACGTTAAGAAGATTGACATCTTTGGTCCCTCGCGTCAAAACCCCGGCATGCCGCTCGAGGAAACCATGGGCGAACTTAAGGCCCTCGTAGCCGAAGGTAAGATCGGTGGTGTCGGCCTGTCCGAGGTCGGCGCCGAGACCATCAAGAAGGCCCATGCCATCTGCCCGCTAAGTCTGGTCGAGGTCGAGTTCTCACTCTGGAGCACTGACATCTTGACTAACGGCGTTGCTGCTACCGCTAAGTCGCTCAACATCCCTATTGTCGCCTACTCGCCCCTGGGACGCGGTTTCTTGACGGGCCAGCTTAAGAGCGTTAAGGATATCCCGGAGGGCGACATCCGCGCCTACTTCGACCGCTTCCAGCCCGAGGTGCGTACTTTCTCTCGTAACATTTCCCCTCAACTTCCGTCGTGGCCAATACTGATTTTGATTTCCCACCATAGAACTTCGACAAGAACCTGGAACTCGTCGACAAGCTCACCGCTTTCGCTCAGAATAAGGGTGTGACACCCCCACAGCTGGCTCTAGCTTGGGTTCTTGCAAACTCAAACTCGGCCAGCTGCGGCACCATCATTCCCATCCCGGGCGCTACTACTTCAGAGCGCGTGGAGGAGAACACAAAGATTGCCACGCTGTCGCCAAACGAGAAGGAGCAGCTCGATGCCATTCTCAACTCGGTCCAGATCGTGGGTGGCCGATACAACAAGCAATTGGAAATGACTCTGTGGGGATAAAGACGCAGTGGCACGTTCAGGGGAAGTACGACGCGGGAACGAAGGGCTCTAGATAACATAAAATAAACATAAAGTATAACTAAAGTTTTCGTTGTTTTTTGTTAAAATGAAGATGGAAGAGTCTCTTTTATTGATTTCATCTTCCATCCACTTGGAAGTGGTAGCTGGTAGATATAAGTCCTCGGGGAATTTTTGATTTAAAATTATTTACGACACCGGTTCAAGATATCCTACTACGGGAAGAGTAAGACATGTTAGAAGAATATAGAATATATAAATTCTCGTAAACTACGAATATAATATTTATGCGAAATAAGTATTTTCGCGATCATTAGGCTTATTATAATCCATACGACGGCTGGTCGGTTTAACCAACTATTAGACCTAGTCGTACGGTTTATATTAACAGCAATATTGTCGGAAATTAAGTAATGAGGTATGTGATAGTTACGTCGAATAATAGTAAATTGTTAAAGGTAATCTAGGTAATCAAGTTATATTATAAGCTGGTACTATTTAAAGTATCATAAAAATAATAAGCCTATTTCTGTATTGGGATCATAATGATATATTTTATATAGTTCGAATGGCTCTGTCGTCGAGCCCATCGAACCAGTAAAACTTGGCTCGAATAGTTTTGTTATAGAGCTTATCGACCTTGTAAGACCTGGCTTAAATACCTTAATTCTAGAGCTTGTCGAGTTATTACGTACGATTAGATAATTGTAATAGTATAAGGGACTTATATTATGACACAACAATTTTTAAACAATCTAAAGCTGTTAGGTTGTAATCGATTTCCTCGCTTTTAAAATCTTTATCTTTAAAGATTTTCGTTACTTTTAATCTAGTAAATTTCCTTTCACTATATTTCATAATGTTAGGCCGTATTCAACATCTTATTTGTTGTCAGATTGAGTAGAAAATTCTTTTTAACCTTCAAGTTTTTACTTTTACTAATATACTTATATATTTACGCTATATTCGTTACGATTTCTTTAATTAGCGGCTTCTATTATCCCAATCCTTTCTTTACAACGGTATATATTATATTAATAAATTTTATATAATGTTGATCATTCTTCTCTTAGTTAATTACAGCGATTAAATATTAATTACGTGAGGTAAAAATCGATTTAAATTAAATCAAGGAAGAATTCGAAAATGTTTAGGAAGGAAACGGCTCTAATTTATGTTAAGATCGGTCGTTATAGAAGTTAAAAGACAACATGAAAAAATCAAGTGTTCCCTTTACTTGTTCGTAGTCTTTAGACCTTAAAATAATTAGATAAGCTAAAACGGCAAGAGGAATTATAAAGGTCGTAATAACCGGATTAATATAACTTATTAACCTGATCGATTAATTCAGGATTACAAATATTAATTAAATATCTTTAAAAGCTTTTAATTAAAATGCTTTTATTAGCGTGTTTAGCGTTATTGCTAAAGCGTGACGGCTAAAGGGTTTAATCAACTATTAAATCTAAGTCGTACGGTTTATATTAGCAGTAATATCGTAGGAAACTAAGCAATAAACGCGTAGAATAATTACATCTGCTAATAGCAAATTCTTTAAAGTAATCTAGGTAACTAAGTTGCATTATAATCTGGCAATCTTATCTAAATCATAGAGCATAACGAATCTATATATAATGAATTAAGTTTTCTTCAATTTATTAAAATTTTCTTTATTCATATCGCATAAAGACAGAGATTTATTTGAATTTCTTAAATCTATCCTTATTTGTATCCTATATGTACATAAATTTATTTGGATTTATTAAATCCATTCCTATTTATATTACGTAATTCTAGTCGGTGGTTGCTTAAGTCTTATCTCGACCGTATACCTAAGATGGTAAAGTGTTAGTTCGTAACACGATTTTTCCCTCTCAGGATCTTTATCCCTAAAGATTTCCAAACTTGGTACGTTTTCCTTTTTATCCTTTTATCGTACTTATTATACCTCAAGGAATTATTACAAAGGTTGCCAAACTACGATAACGTTTTAATTAGAAAAGAAAGCACGAAAAATTATCCTTTAATATCGCGGATTCTGGTTTCGAAGTTATACCTTATTCCGCGTATTTCGTACGGACACAAAAATATATTATGACGTAAACCGTAATTCGTTAATAAAATTATGTTCTCCATAAAAGAGATTATAATGTTTCCGATATTCCGGTTAATCTTCTATATACCATTTCGCCAAAAAGGAAATATTTAAGACGTAAGAAAGTCCTTATTAAAAACCTGGTTTTTTTAATCGCAGAAAGAAACAAACGAAGTTTTAAAGCGTACAAATAAAGCCATAGCCCGTCTTCGGCGGTTGCCTTAATAATAAGAATTCTTTCGTATAAAAGATATCGAAATAATTAATCGTAAATTTTAATGGTTAAGTAAATTAAAGGAATAAGAAAAGGTTTAGGTAAAGACCATTACGTAAGCCGTTCGGGTTACGGGCATGGTTGACTGGTTTAACTTGAAAGTTATCAGTTGGTTTTTTGCGGCGGATCCGGATTAGGAAGCTATTTTAAATACTGCCGAAGTTATTAGTAAAAGCTTTTTAAAAGGCGTTAAGCATTTATAAGGTTTTTAGCGGTTTTCTAGGTATTTTCGGAATTTGTGTAATTTGTTTATTTAACCAGCTATTAAGCCAGTCCGTTTTTTTTTTTGCGTATTTCCAAAGTCTTTTCTTTTTCCTATAGCGATACATCTTTTTTTGCCTTTTTTTCAAACCGGATGTTAACCTTAATAATATTAGTTGTTAATTAAGCAAGGAAGTATAAAGGGTTAACTAAAATTTAACTTTTCATAATAATTTTAATTAGTAGTTATTTTTAAAGATTGTCTTGATGATTTTATATAGGCCGATATATTTGAAATTAAGTTTTGTATTTGGTTACTTAGTTTGGATATTTGTAATGGCTCGGTAAATCATTTTTCCTTTTTAAAAAGATTAATTTTTTCAAAGTTTTTCGGTTATAATATTCTTTTATTTAATTACTTATAAATTCGGGTTTTGTCTTTATTTCCGTACATAATTATTTCAATAATTTTAGTATAAAGATAAGCTTTTCATTAATTAGTCCTTTAGATATACCTTTATAAATTCTTAATAAAAAACAAAATTAACGTTTATTAAAATCGATTTCGTACTTTCGTAATAGCCAGTATTATAGGCCTCTTAGGCGAAAAGTAATATTTAAACTTAATTATCTTACTTACAGTTAATACAATATCGTAAATAAGGTTTTAATATTTAATTAATTCGTTTTATTTATCCGTTTACTTAAGATTTAAATACGTTACTTAATTTATAATTTAAGCTTAATTATCCTATTAATTTCTGTTGAAATTTCGAAATAAATATCGTTCCTTTATTTAAAGTATTTTCCGTTAATCATTCGTATATTCCTATAATATGTTGTAAGAAGATATCGGCCCTTTATTTTACGTTTGTATCTTTATTATATGGTAGAAAACAAGAATATTTAGTAAATCCGTTAATGATTATAAAAGTACTGTCGTAATATATTCTCGCAATTAGGTTTTTTAATAATGGAAACTTAATAATAACGTCGAAAATAATTAAATCTCATAATCGTTTTATAACGAGTAGTACTTATAATTTTCGGTATAATTTATGTCGTCCAGCTTTTGCCTTGTTATATATATAATATTGTTACCGTAATTTCTTTATTATTTATTCTATTTTAGGAAAATAATAAGTGCGTTATAGTTATTTTAGGGTTTTATGGATTTTCAGGTATCTCCATACCTGGTGTTCGTGTATATTTCGTACAAATATTTCCTAATATTCTTTTAGGACTAATGGTTTTTTATTGTTTAATTTTTAACTAAATTATCGTTCTATTCTTAGATTTTTTAATATAAGTTGAAAAGTATTGCTTTAATTATTGTTATTTGTTATGGTTATAAATATCCTTTTAAAATAGTATCGAAAATCTGGTAATTAACTTTAATCATTTCTTTACGGTTTAATTTTCGACTAAATACATTTGTTCTGCCGTTTTCCGATCACTTTTAGTAAATGATAATAAAATCGTATTTTGCTAATTCTTGGTATGAGGTAATTATCGTCTTCTTAATTCTTTGGTGGTAATAAAGCGAATAAGATTTTTATAATCTGTATATACCTTAACCTAATAAAGCTTTCCTTCAGGTAATGTTTAAATTTTCGAAAGGTCTTAACGACGGCTATAAATCACTTATCGGGAATGCTGTGATTTAAATTTATTCCTTTTAATTTTTTAAAGTAAAAGGTGATAAGGTTTAAATTACCTTAATTATTATGGTATCCGGTTATTACGTTTAACCCGGAATCTAAAACGTCGGTTTTAAGCTTAATTAAACGGCTTAGGTCGTATATGATTAATATTAGCTTGCTGGTAATTACGTTTTTTTATTTTTTAAAAAGCGGTTTTCGTTTTTATTATCTAAAAAAATCTATTTCCATTCTTTGTGAAGTTAAATAACGACGTAGTTATTTTATTAAAATATGGAATAAACTTTTTATAATAGTTAATGAATTAAAGGAAGTCTTATATTTCCTTAATTTTAATAACCGTCTTTTATTCCTCTACTATAGCCGTCTCTTTAAGCTTTATTTTAATATGTTTTAGGGTAATAATATATTCTAAGGCTTTTAATTTTTATATCTAGAACTAGCTTTTTTCCGGATTAACTAATATATTAGCGTTTGATAAGGCTTAAAAGACTGTATGAAGGTATCTTACATATTCTTTTCTGTTTTTCGAATTAATAAGAATTATGTCGAGGTAATAAATAACGAAGAGCTTCAAATATTCCTTCAGTATATGTTTAATTATTCGCTAAAATGTAATAAATAGGTGCGTATATCCGAAAAGCATAACAAAATATTCGAAAAGTCTATATTGTGTCGGAAAGGCTATTTTTTAGTCGTACCTTAATTTAATACGAACCTGATTATATTTTTCTTTAAGGATTAATTTCGTAACATAATTTGTTTTATGAACGCGATCTTTTATCTCCTTAATTAAGGGCAGTAACATTTTATTTTTAACTTTAATATCGTTTAACTATTTATAATCGATAATTAGACGTAACTTTCCTTTTGTTTCTTGGTACGAAAAATATAAGGTATTCGATTAATGAACTAAAACGCCGTTTATAACAGTTTAAAGCGTATTTTAAAGATATTTACGTAATGCTTATAGTTTTGTTTCGTTAAGGTTCTAAATCGGATACGATCTGGTCCATATTCCTTTTTTATGAATTATATCGTAATCTTATTCGCTATATTTTAGTTATTTCGTTTCGAATTCCTTTTAAGATAGTCGTTTATATTTATAGTACTATTAAAGTACGTTAGCCTTGGTTTCTGGCTTTACGGGTTAATATTATATGTGATTATTTATCTTTCGCAATTTTCCTCTGATAATAATAATAATCTGTTATACTTTTTGATAATGCCCTTATTTTCTTTATGTTTTGTTCTTATTGGTAATAACGATTTTGTTGTATCCTTATGGTTATATTCGTTGTTATTTTGCATCCAATGTTAAAATCCTTTCCTGTCTTGTTTTTTTTATAAAGGGGATATAAATTAAACTTTACCCAATTAATTATTTATTCGACTAAAACGTTATGCAGGTATAGTTATGGTTTTCCGAAAATTATATCATATTCTTTTATTAAAACGATGTCGAAATTCAGCACCTGGTTTCGTTTTTTATTAAAAGTTGTAAAGTAATTTATATCGTGGGTAATTCTTCCGTTATTGAAAGTAAATACCTGGTTTCTTCCCTTTCCGGCGATATATAGCTTTATTCTTTCCTTTTTTATTAATCGAAATCAGATAATTATACCCGGTAAAATTAAATTATTTCCTATTCTTTCGTAATTTATAAATACGATAAATTAATATATCTAAATATTTATTTATAAGGTAATAAGATTATTGTCGGCTTTTATTTTGGCGTTTAAAGCTTTTTTAAAAACTTCTTACTGGCTTTTGTAGGTCTTATTATCCTGCGAATGTTTTATAAGTAGCGTTCGTTTTTTTAATTTATCTTTTAACGCCTTGATACGCTTTTAATTCCATGCATTAAACGCTTATAATTGCTTTAATTATTCTTCTTAGCGGCGTAAAGTAAGTTTAAGTAAAAAGATTTACGTTTAACAGTTTTCTTTGTTAATATGTTCTAGTTCGGGGGCTTCTTATCCTTTTTGTCGTGCTTAAAACTTGGCGTCGTATTACGTTATGTTCCTATTTCGTTCTTAAATTTCTTCTTGTATTTCTTATCGTTTATTAAAGTGTTTTATAGCGACCGTTTCGCCGCTAACCTCCGCCGCTTTTATGTTTTCCACTTATAGAAAAAGCCTCAAAAGTTTTCGAAATGAAACGAAATAAGGACATTAATTATAAGAAAAGACTGAAGTTTGAAAGGGTAATTCGTTAACAAAAATACTTGAATCTGTTAAACGTTTAACAAAAAATAGCTTATTACCCTTTTACGAAGATATTTTTTTTCGTAAAGAAATTGCCTAATTATATGAAACGAACCATATTTTAAACAAACCTCGAAGAATCAAAAAAAAAGGTCTCCATAAAAAAGACACCCTTATTATAAAAAAGGAAAAAGCTCTTTTAGCAAAAAAGAAAGGGAGCAATCACAAATTCAACTAATAACGGCCAAAGGTAGTTATTGCAAAAGGGTTAAAACAAAGCAATGGAAATATGGCCTATGCGACAGGCCCGGACATAATGCGCGTATTTATAAGGATGCTGTAAATACGTTTAACGAAAACGAATCCGATTAATCTAAATCGATTTATGGCGTTATAATTGTTTTATTTAAGATTGTGATCGTGAAATGCTGACAAGTGTCCGATTCGCTTATCTGTCCCACTCGCTTATTTAAGACGTTATATAATAAAGTAAAGACTTGACAATATAAGCGAGACGGAAAACTATCACAATTATTGATCTTAAAACAATAGAGAACTTAATTATTTTTAACCTTATTACTAAACTTTCCTTACTAAAAATCCCAGTTACGGGTATATATTTTATAAGATTAACATGAGTTGAAGCTTTATTTTCCAGGCTCAGCCAAATATACAGAAAATCTGGCCACGATATAATTTCCACGATAAATACTCTACCCAATACCTGCGGACACGGTGACTGATTAAATTTTTTACAGCTAAGATAGATTATATACCTTAGTCTTATAAAGCCTCACTTTGACACCGACTAATACGTGATTACTAACAAGCTTCGACCTTCATAAATCTTATGCTAGTTGGTTAGTTCGCCAGCAGAAAGACAGCTGAAAAGATGTTAGACTTTATGCGGCAAACCTTTAAAGATAGGTCTTAGAGGTGAAACTTAAAGATAAACCATAAAAGAAAATCTTATTAGTAGTAGTCAAGGATAAATATTAATAGTAAAGTTTAAATGTAAATTTTAATTGCCCCTAAGAGACTTTCGTAACCCTCGCAAATTTTACAGATCGATCGTTGTTACGATTTCTTAACTCACTTATTAATTACGATATCATACTCGGAAATTCCGGAACTGTAAAGCGGCTATGCTGTAATAAAAGACATTTTATAAAGTTTATTTTATTTCCGGTATATAATCCCTCGGAAGTTACAGGAATAACTAAGGTTATCAATATTATTATCGATCTAGAAAAGATTTTTATGAAATTTATCATCGGCTTTTAATTTTCGAATAGTATTTAAAGCGCGAAACATAAGAGTATTTAATTTTTAAAACAAATTATATTCGAAAATTTGAAATTTATGAAGGAATTATGAGCGAAATTAAAAGAGGAAGATAGTGACGAGCTTTAAAATTGCGAAATTCAGGTTTTGGAATAATGTAAACTGGAAAACTATGAGCGATAGTTTACCGAGCTGCTCCGGATTGAGAAAAAGCTCTAGAACTCGGACAAAAATCGATATGGACAAAGGCCGGATAATGCAGTCTAAAGTCGCCCTAAAGTAAGACGCCAGTGAAAGGAATGAGTTCAGTAAAGCCTAGGAATTTGTCATGTCCCAGCTGGCCCCAAGAGGGGGAAGGGGACATATAGCTAACAGCGCCCTGAGTGCTCCAAGGGATCTTGGAGTATTGCTGACCTTTTAGCGAAGTGGGTTTATCGAAACAGATTAATTATGAGAAGTTAAATTATAAAAGTTTTAATTATAATGTAACAGGTAAGATAAAAACCTTATTTGTCCGGCCGGATTGAAATCAACTTCCGAAAGCGGTATAAAACGTTATAATATATAACACAGAGTTGTGTAGCTATTTAAAGGTAATCTTAAAAGAACTCAAGATGGCTATATACATCTAAGTTATTTAGGCAAATAATTATAAAACGGTCGAAGACTAAAGCGTTTTTGAAAGCAAGGCATTTATTGAAAGATATGTAGCAATATAATCGTAGAAGTCATTATAAAATTAAGGCTTAAGTTAATCAGATAAGTAAACCATTAATCAAAAGTGTAATTTCTAATTAACCTTGATAAACATTCTAGTCCTTATCGGTCTTAATAAAGCCTGTATTAAGTATTACCTAGTTTATAAGATTATTAGTAATATATCAAATAGTAGCCGAATAAAACGAAGTGTTAAGAAAATTATTTTTCAGTATATTACGATTTTAAAATACACGATTGTTACGAACTAACACCATACCAGCTTGAGCATACGGTCGGGACAAGACCCAGGACAAGTACCGACCAAGGTTAGGGAACCAAGAAAAATGCTCGAACGTAATCGGTTCGATTACATTTAATTCATGGTCAAACATAATCGGTGCGACTATATTTAATTGATAATCGAACATAATCCGACTCGATAATATTCGATTAATAATCAAATATAATTGGTTCGATCATACTTAATAATGTGAAATAAAATAAGACATATACGTTTATAACATTTTATACTTTAAATAACTTCATAATTTATAATGTAACTTGATTATTTAAATCATGTTTAATAATTTATTGTTATGAAACGTAACTATTATGTATTTTATTATTTAATTTCTTACGACGTTATTATTAAAATAAACCGTAGGCTATACGTTTAATGGTAATTAAATCCTTTAACCGTTAAGTATTATAAACTTCTATTTAATAAGTAACTCGCCTTGAAAATAACGTTTTTAGTTTCCGAAAACAAGATTATAAGTTCCGGTAACGAAAAACCCCGCTTGAAGCTTTCTTAAAAACGCGATATATCGATTTAACTAATTAATTAACGCAGTTACGTAACTTATCGACGATAAATCGAGGTTACCCGTAGGTTCGAAAAAATCGGCCATTAATTAAAAGCTTAAACATTTAAATTAATTAAAAAAGTAAATATCAAACTGCCTGATGAAGTGGATTAACTAATTCAATTAACATAACTTGCTTAAATAACTTCTGCTAAAAAAGCCGAAAAGGTTTTAAAGCTTACAACACCCGTCCCTTTTAATGGAATTACAATCAAGTTGCAGGAGCTTTTATAAAATATCGCGCATATTTTAAATACTTTCTAATCAGGCGTAAAGTATTTACAGTACAACTGGAGTCCGTTATAATATAATTAATCGGAAACGCCGTTATTTAATTTAAACCCGTTTTCTGTAAATAATTTACTAAGCCACCGGATTAAAGGTTTACAGCAACTATAACAATTTATAACGATTACGAAACATTCGGAAAAAAGTTAAAAATAAAAACGTTCGGTGTAATAAACGAAAAAATTAAAACACAAAACAAAATTAAGGATTTAAAGTAAAAAAGATCAGTTTCCCAATACGGTAATTCCTTTATCTAATTAAGTTTAAAGATTAGCTAAGGATAAAAAGTATTAATAATTAGGTTCTTCGAAGGCCTAAAAGAATACAGAAAAAACTATTTAAAGGTAAACGCCCTAAAAGGTTAATGGATTATGTCGCTATGGTAGTCAAAATCTACCATCGAAAATGCGCCTGGAAAATTTAACATTTTAAGGATCGGCAAAAGAGGAAGCTAATGAGCTGAAGTATTCCCTCAATATTAATACATTACCAAAAACAAATATATATTAGGGAACGGTACCAGGACCTCTAAAATTAAGCGCAGGTTAATAACGCTACTCCAGTATCATTAAATTTTATAATTATAGTAAAATGGAATATAAGGCTTAGCAATATGAAGTACTTAAAAAGCTACGAGAGAATACCTAAAGAGCGGTTTCTTAAAAATATTTTCGGAATAATAAAGGTAATAATAATTAGTTAATTAACCTAATAAAGGTAAAAGACAATTATAAACCTTTTATAGAAATATAATAAAGCTTTTAAAAAGTGAAAAAGCTATCTTCAGCAATTATTTAAAAATAACGAACCCTTATCACAGGACTTACGGTAACATAATAACTAAAAAAGCACGACAAATAAAGAGAGCTCATAAGGGATAAGGTACTTTCCCGTTCTTGAAGAAAAAGGCGATAACGGTACGAACAGTTAAAACTAAATGCATAAATTAGAAAATACCAAAAATAAAACAAAGCCTTGTTATTAAAATAGCCAAGCCGATAGGAAGAATTTGATATTACCCATTATAAGCTCACCTATTACCCTAAATATAGGGAATAATAATAATATATCGAAAAATGAATTTCGCGGATATATAAATAAATATTTAATTTTTATAATTGAACCGGAACGAACCTAAAGATTAACGATAGTATAAACACTTAAAGGTATATATTATTTAAGACAACGTCGACGTCATGCCGGCAACGGCAAGTTCGCCCGAAGAAAAAATCTGTTCAACGGAAACCCCAGATATTATTTAAGATAATATAATTATAAGATAAAAAACGAATGGATTTATTGAACATTTATACGCATACGCTTAAAAGTTATTAATAATTTAAGTTTTAGATTAACCTTTATAAAAAACATAACTAAATATTGGAAAACTTCACACAAGGATCCAGGAATAAAATAAGGATATACGGCAGTACGACGCCTTGTTCTAAGTGCGATAAGAAGAACAGCAAGATCTCGAACTAGAATATATCAATAGAAAAAACTTTAAAACGTACGTCCTTCTATTTAACGTTACGTTACGCCGACAGGGAAGATAATTAAAATGGTTATAAGGCTTCAATTAACAAAATTAAAAACGTATTAAGGCGCTGGAAAATAAATTAAAAGCCGAACATTATTTAGAAGAGAGGCGTAAGAAGATAAAATCTGGAAAAACAAATAAAAGCTTTTAAAAATGTTCTAAATACGACGGTGACGACCGGAAATAACCATACTACCTTAAAAGTACGAATTGAAACGTATTAATTTATTATATTTATGGATTTCGAAATAATAAACGATAATTATATTGTACGGGATATAATTAATTTATTTAAATTACTAAAAAAGGAAAAGATTAATCCTTATATCGCCGAGATCGCAAACAGGCAGGCATTTATTTACCGTAACGGAAGGATCACCCCCGAGATTAATTAATTGAAAACTTTCTTTAAAAAATAAAAGAAAAACGATAAATTTAGATTTCGTTCAGGCAACGATTTACGATATAATCCCCGGAGAATTATAGATATATTAATATAATATTTTATTGAATTACGTAATTGATTAAGCATGGTTTATTTTCTGGCTTTTGGATAATAAAAAATAAAGAAAAAGACTTTAATATTTGATCGCTGATAGCTATAAATGCAGGTATAAATATGAGTTGGACTATCCGCACATTAGCTTTTTGTATGAGAGCCGTACATTACTTTTTTACACCTGCTAACGGCCCGTCAAATCTCTGACGGTCCGTTTATTGCGTTCGTTAGCATCCGTTAAATACCGCGGAATTGCCTTTATTGCAACAGTTGCATTGTTATTGCGAAGGGGTTATAAGATTAACGTTATAATAATACTTTTTAATATCATAATAACCACGGCCGCCATGCCACCTACTGAAGCTATCATGGTTTTAGACTCGTCTTTAAAGTTAGAGGACTTTTTATTTTCGTCTGATAACGAGGCGGAAGCCTAATTACCGCCTCGACCGACCGTTACGATAATTCCGAACCCCCTTGATTAATACTTAGGGACCTTTAACTAATTGGGGAAATTGGAATCTGCTTTAAGGGTATTCGGAAAGGCCCAAAGCTTTAATTTCGTTAGGCGAGGCTTAGCTAACCTAAGAAACGGTAAGGAGGGTGACGGGTTGCTTATACGTATTGACTTTCGCTATGATTAATGTAATCGCCTTTTAAGCATATTAACAGGCCTTTGCCATACGAAAAGTAAAAAAGCCGCGGCGTACCCGTAAAAAGCGATAATAATATATAACCGGGGGAATAACTGGAAGTAGTTCTTCCGTATATGTAGGGATGATAGAGGTTAGCCGTTCTAATATAACTTTGGGCCGTCGCCGCGTTTCGAGATATACTTTGTATATCGCCAGTTGGGAAACGATATATATTAATAGGTGGAAGTTTGTATATATAACAATATATCGCGTTCTTACGAATTAAGTAAGACCATTCATAAAGCAACTGGTAACCGGAAAAGGCCTACGTTTAAGGATATTAATAATATTTGCGTAAAGATTCGAAAGCGTATACGTAAAGGCTTTACCGTTACGCAGGCCTTTATTAGGCGATTTTATACAAAGGCATATTATTTCAAGATCTGTTACGAAAACGAAGATCTTATTATTAATAGGCTTATTGCCTTTTTTTAAGTTATGCCGTAGTGTATAAAGATATGGAAGAAATATCCATAAATACTTAATATGGTTAATACTTATAAAACTAATTGGTTTAAGATGCCTTTTTTTAGTTGTACAGGCTAAACGGCTTCGGGTTTTGTTTTTAACCGTGCTTTCGTTTTGATTAATAACGAGACTTACGAAAGTTATAAATGGGTGCTTTTTTATTTAGGACGTTTTCGTTAAAAAATCGGAGCCGTTAGACTTCACGTTATGATTATTGATTTTGATAATTAATTGCGACGAATTATATGAAGAACCTTCCGAAACGTCAAGTTGTAGATTTATATATTTTATATTAATAAGAACGTAATCGCTAACGGCGGCGAAAATGAATCAAGTTACCGGTTTCGGATAATAAAAATTTTTTATAGTTTGAAGAACCTTGTTTTCTTAACGGGAATAACGTTGCTTTTGATTTAAGAGAACGTTTATTGCTTCGGCGGTATAACCGCTTTAGCCGGGATTAATATCTTTATGAGTAATTACTTAATAATATACCTTCAATTAAAGAAAGGTTCCTTATTTTTTAGAGTTTTATGGTTCACGTAAGAAACGAAATATAGTTCGTTAAAGCTTGGAATATTATCGTAACAAGGTTCGGTAATACATAAAACCCGGCTATTTAATACCTTTAATCCATATACGTTCTTTGCCGTAATGGATGGTTTTTTGCGTAAACGATCTGAAACTTTAATCTCGGTGTCAGGATTATATTATTAACCGAGTTTAGTTATAAAACGTCAAAAAGCTGTATACTTAATGATAAGGCGTACTGTTTAAAGTTTTAGCTTAGCTTCGAGTAATTATTCGAAGTTTAATAAGAAAACTTCGAGATGTAAATAATTAAAGATACCTTTAGGATACGGAAGGATTAGATTAGCAGGGCGTATTTCGGTAATGCGCTTACGTAATGTTTTTATAAGTGTTTAAAGTTCATTAATGCCGAATATAAATTTGTTTTAACCTTTATTTTTGACCTTTATTTTTATACATACGTGACCGTAGGTCGAGAAGATACCGGCCTGCGAATTCGAAACAAGTGGCGTTAGGTAGTATTTCGGGATTCCGTGTTATTACGAGATATATAAGAATATCCGTTGTACGTAAGAAAAGCTTTATATCGTAGGCCTACGTAAAGAGGATATTTATTAATTCTGGCATTTAGATAGGAACTTCGTTAAGATGGACCCCGAATTAACTATCCGTAACCCTTTTCCAGTTACCCCGAAAAGCCGCCCGGTATCTCGTCCTATCGTAAAGCTTAGCGAAGCCATTATTAACGTATAAAGATCCCGGGCTAAGGAGTCACGCCCTGCGGGCGGCCGCACGAATAAGCAAGGTGGTGATTTAGCTCTATCGCAGCGGAGGAAGCACTCCCACTTGGAGGAAACGGAGAAACCGAGAGCAAGGGCGACTCGCCCGTAGCAGAAATTTAGCGATCAACCGTCAGCTTCAACGTCAGGAACATTACGGACTGGTGACTGTATTGTAGCAGCTTTAACTAAAGTCGCTGAGCAACGTACGGAGCTTCGAACTCGGCCTTCGAAACGGCCTCGCTTGCTAATTGCAGCTGAAAGTAGACGGCAGGAAGCAATTGGTTAGGCTGTTTAACGGAAAGTGGTATGAGTCATTTATATTCTCCTAAATTCTATAGGGTTATCCAAAAAAACGCGTTATTTTTGCAATGATTTCGCAATTATTTGTAGCGTTGCAATAAAAGCCATAAGAATTGCCCTGATTTCATACTGTAACATTTAAACATATCTACCAACAACCAGATAGATATATCGTAATGTTTTTCGATGGACTAATTGCCCTAATTAAAGCGACAAAACCTATATAAAACCCATCGTAATCCGATGTATAGGCGTTAGGATATTAATCATTCTTTTCGTTACTGTTGAACAAAGCGCTATGTAGGTGCGCTGGAGGCCTGAACCTTTTAGAACACCTATGCCGACCCCCTTTATCGTTTTTCAGTTGCAACCTACTCATATACCTTATACTTTACTTCTATATAACTTCGCAAAGAAAAATCGCAAAACTAAACCGCCGTCAGAAATTTGATTTATAATTAATGACGACTAAGATAATTTATAAAACATTTTTCAGAAACGTTATATTATTAGGTTATTTAAAGATAAGTACTAAGTGTTAGGAGGTGATTCGAATTGTGGCGGGCCGTTAGCAGGTGTTAAAAAAGTAATGTGCAGCTGCGATTAAAAAACTAATGTGCGAATAGTCCAACTCATAAAAATACCGTAGAACTCTTAGCGCCTATAAGAACACAACAAAAGAAAAAATAAAGGTATTAGAAAAGAATACAACGTAATATTATTACCTTTAGAATAAAATCGCGAAAAATAAACGATTACTTATAACAGCCGTTTTTAAACGCAGAAACCATGGTTAACTTATTTTTATAATACCATAAATATCAAAGATTATTTCGAGAAGAGATCGAGACGAAATTACCAGAATATAAACTCTGGGACCATAAAACAATCTTTAAGGAAAGAACATTAACTACGTTTTGTCCGATTTATAATGTTAACGAAATAAAATTATAGGTATTATGTGAATACTTAAGATATAATTTTGAAAAATATTATATATAACGCTTTAAATTACTAACCGGATACACTATATTTTTCGAATTAAAAACGGACAACTAGGTTTAATTATTGATTATGAGCGGTAAAATAATATGAAAGTTGAGAATGGGACGTTATTACTTTTAATTAATAAATTTAAAGGCCGCCTTGACGGAATAAACTGGGTTACGAGCCTGAACATTATAAAAGGATATAATTAAATCCGTATGACGTTGGGATATAAATAGGAAATAGCTTTTAATATAAAATAGGCACTTTTTAAATGTTTCGTTCTTCCTTTCGGACTTATGAACGTATTAATAATCTTTTAGCGAATAGTTAACTATATATTTAGAGAATACTTGAATATTTTCGGTCTTTGTTACCTCGACGAGATTCTGATTTATTTGAAAAATAAAACGGAATATATAAAATACATTTAAATAACCTGTATGCCTTACTAGACCCCCATTTACAAGTTAAGATGAAGAAGAGTTAGTTTTACATATAAATAATGGAATCTTTAGGGGATGTTATTACCTTACGATATATTAAAATAAACCTTAAAATGATCGATGCAATATAAAATAAAAGAACGACTATTATAATTAAAGAAATTCAAATCTTCCTTAGATCTTCTAATATTTATAAAAAGTTTATTTATTACTTTAATAAAATAACCATATTATTATCTAACCTCACATAACAACGAAATGAATTCCTTTAAATAATAAACAAGGAAACATTTCTTTAAGAAATTAAAATCGTAATTACTGGCAAACTAGTATTAATTATGTACGACTTAAGCGGCGTAATTAAGCTTAAAACCGACGCTGCGGAGTATGCTTTAACCGTAATAACTGGATATCGCGATAATTAAGGCACCCTACATCTTATCACTTTATATATTCAAAGATTAAAATAAGCAAATTTAAATTATAATATTCCTATTCAGGAATATATAGCTATCGTTAAAATCCTCCTAAAGTCGGAACATTATATTTAAAAAGACCTATACCCGACTAAAATATATATTAATTACAAAAACCTTATTTAGTTTCCTACTACGAAGAAATCAATATGACGATAATTACGTTCCGCTAACGAATTAACAAAAGAGGACTTTATTATTATCTCACACAAAGGGTCGGAAAATAATAAAGCAAACGTATTTAACCGAAAACCAGATTTCGAAAAGAAATAATTAAAATTAGCTACGGAATCTTTGATACCATACTACGAAGGTATTTGTAATTACGACAAATAATAACGATTAAAGCTGCACGCCTTAATTTATACCAGAGAGTTTAAAGGTATAACGATACCCGACTTAAAAACTAAAGAATAAAAAAGATATAAGTTCCACAACAATATTAGCAATATTAATACAAGATAGATACAAACATTAGTTATACGAATATTTCAAATTTTACAAAACCTTAAAACGAATATAACGTATTTATTATTTCCTTCAAATAAAATAAGTAATAAAGAAAGTGAGATATTAATATTACATATATAACAAGGCGAAAGCGTCACGATATAAATTATATAGAAAAGTATAGATTTTCTTAAACGCAAAATAATTATAGCATTTAATTTCTTTTCACTTTATTACGAAACTTTCGTCATTAAAAGATTTAATTACATTTATATATTACGATAACATCTTTATAATCGTTAAACAGTTTATTAAATGTCCTTAATTTCTATTATATAATAAAAGTATAAATTTAAAGTAACTGGCATACGTTCTTTTAAAACATATCTTGAAAATATACGGAATACTGGCGGAAATTCTTTCGGACAAAAGGCGATATTTATTTACAAGTTTTAGCAAGACCTTAGGCCTTAAATAGGCCTAAATCAGAAACTATTTAAAGCCTTTAAACCTTAAATAAATAAATGAAGAAAAGGGACTAATTGAATATTAAAGACCTATTTCCGATATTATATTAATTACGAATGAAATAATTAAATGTAATTATTACCTGTCGCCAAATTAACTTATAATCTTATTTATTATAAAAGTATTTAAAAGGATTTTAAGTAATATCGACTTTAACTTTATATTGAAGGTTTACAGAAACGCGTACGAAAAAGCACCTACCAGCGGGAAGGTAATTTTTATTTTAAAATAACTTCAATAATTATCCATCAAAGTACACACAGAATTTGATTTCGTACGTACTTAAATAGAACAATATTATAACCGGAAAGAAGTAAAAGAATTAACCTTTTAAGAGACAAAACTGGTTTATCCAGCTCCTAAAAACATCTACATTAAATAACTAAATAAAACGCTTGACTTTAAATATATCGGTTTATACAAAGTTATTATAAAGATTTCAAAAAATAAGTATTAACTCAAACTATTACCAAAATTTAAATTTTACAGAATCTTTTATATTTCCTTACTCGAGTTAGTAATAAATATTATTAAGGTTAACATAAGTTATAAAACAAGCAAAAGAAAATATACCCATATACGAAACAAAAGAAATCATAGATATACGCCGAAAAAACGGACTTACTTAATATGTAATAAAATAAAGAAAATACCTAAATTCCGAATATACCTGCGAACCCGTTAAAAACGTTATAGATACATAACGCCTTCTAAAGGTTTTTTAATAACAATATAGGCAGTAATTAAAATAACTTTCGAAACCGGATCGGCTAGAAAAAACTAAATAATAACCCTTAATCTAATTCAGTTAACCACCCCCACGGCCTCAGCGACCTACGCGGCGGCCTTTACCTCGGCCCTCTTTTACCGCTTTAATTCGTTTAAATCATTAATACCATAACAAAGTATTTCTGTAACCTTTTTTCGCAAAAGTCTTTTTGGCTTACGGAAACGTTATAAATAGGCAAATGCTTTAAAAAATAACATTTCGGCGTGCTTTTTCTTACGTTTAATTGAATTTCTTTGACGAAAAAAACGAAATATCGATTACGAATTTATCTTACCAAAATCATAATTAGCGTGGCTTTTATCAACATAAAACCTGCAATAAGGCTTTTCCTTTACAAAAATATAATCAGAACGGTTAGCACGAAAACAAACCGAATATTAAAAGATATCTACACCGAACGTATTTATAACACGAAAGAAATCTTTGTAACGATTTAAATTAGGATGTAACGCCTAAGGGGTTTAACCAACTATTAAACCTAGTCGTACGGTTCATGTTGGCAGTAATGCTATAGGAAACTAAACAACAAGGTATGTAATAGTTACGTCTGGTAATAACAGATTATTAAAGGTAATCTAGGGAACCAAGTTGTATTATAAGGTGAAGCTATCTGGACTATAATAATAACGAACGTATATATGTGTCACATGTAGGCCTACTGGCCTGGCACTCCTACACCACTTATGTCATCTCGCCTAGTGTACTACAGCTTTCATACCTTATAAGGGCCTCCGGCCTTTATCTATCTACGTAAAGGGACAAGAGTCTCTTCTGTTCTGACACTACCCCATAGGAATAAACTGGTTATACCTGACTTAAAGCCGCCACCGTAACAATTCAGACTTTTCTACCCTGAAGTCACCTATAACCCTGATTATATCAATTGTGCCATTTGTTATTCTTAAAGATATATTTCCACAGCAACAAAATGGTCGAAATTATTACTACTTAAGGCCATTCGAGAAGCCCTTACGAAGGTCTTAATGAAACTTGTAAAGAACTCTAACGAAGCTCGAACGATACCTTTCCGAATCCTTACCCAGGAGCTAACGCAGTTAAGCCTGTACCTTTCGAAAATCAAAGGTCTAAAAAAACCAGCTACCAAGCTCAGCAGTAGAAAGAGCGCCATAACGAAAAAACAAAGCAACATCGATATAAGCGCCTTAAAGTATCCGCTCTGCTAAAGAGAATTGCCCGCTTATTAAAAATCGTAAAAAGGAAACGATACCTTTCCTAAGGAGATTATCCCTTATCGTACGATTCAGATGGACCATTTAGCCTAAAACATAATTCTGATACGTTTTCCCGAAATGGAAAAAGGAGCTAGGACGATTTTAAGTCGGGAAGAAATACTAAATTAGGAAAGCATGTTTAATTGGAGCATAATAAATTATCTTCCCGATTTTATTATACTAAATGAAATCCTAGATCGAAAAATGGAAGTTAGTTTTTAAATACTTTTCGCGGAAGTTCCGTAAAGGATACGTTAAAATCCTCTTAGTAAGAAATAAAATACACTAAAACTATAACAGATTCTTTAGCATCCGAATTAAGTTTACGATTACCGATAAACGGACCCGCTTAACTTATAATTAAGAAATATTTAAGATCTGGTTTAGATTTTACATTTAATTACTAAGAAACCTAAAGGGTAAGCTAATAAATAACCTAAAAGAAATACGCCAATAATTAAGTTAAGATCTCCAGAGGTTCAACTATTATCTTGCAGGTTTGAAAAGCCAGCAAACCACCTAAAAGTCGAAGGAAAATCGGGCAAAACCTTTTTATTCCAAGTTATTCCTTTTTCTTAAGTAAGACATTCTGAAATATATGGATTACTTACTCCAAAAACGAAATAATATGATAAACTTAACCATTTGCCGTCAGAAGTTTTTAACTAGCATTAAAAAAAGGATCAAAGTCTAGCAATTCACCGAAAGCGCCAGCAAAAGGAAAAGGAGGAAAACCTGGACGTTAAACGAAACCGTCCTAATAACAAAACCGATATAAAATGTTCACGAAATTCCTTTCCTAACCTTACTTAAAGGGGCCGTGAAAGCCAAAAAAGGACGAAGCTTTTAGACAAGCCGAAAATTTTAAGATTTTACCTACCTTTATAATAATTATACCAATAATAAGGTTCCGAAATTAAACGATTAATAAAAACGAGTTTCCAACTTACGTAACGATATTACTTATTTTAACAGCAAAAGAATAGCGCATATTTAACGTTATTATCTAAAAAGGTTGGAACCGGAAAACGGGCTATGAGCTTAAGTATATCGATTAAACTTAAGCTTAATTTCCTTCCTTTTATTTTTGTTATACGCGTTTTTCCTACCTTATATACGGTTATTACGTTATTAAATAAGAAAAACCTTATATCTACTTACGTTAAGTAAAGTTTTTATACTATAATTAATTTAATTAATTATAATTTTGCTTTAACGTCTAAACGAACGTAAATGTTTTACAGAGTTATTAGTGTAAAGACACTTAAAGATATATTTATTTTTACATATGAAGTTTATTGGGTTAAGTTAATCCTTTAAAATAAAAAAAGAATAATTTGCGAAATTAAACGTTTTTATATTATTATGAACCGTAACCTTAAGGAAAACCGAAGCCTTATATTATTATCTTAAACAATATTAATAGAGTAAAGTATTATATTTAACCTGGCTATGAATTAATAATATTACGGCATTTATATATCATCTTTCGAATTCTTTTCTTTAAAAGCTTTTACGAAAACCTGCAAAAACCGAAGGGCTTATTATGTTATTATTACCTTACCTAAGTCCGTATATGTCGAAAAGGAACCCAAGGATGTTATAACTTTCAAGCTTATTAGCATCGAGGACGTTTTTAAGACCATCCGAAATTATATAACCTTTTTACATATTAATAACGTAAATATTTTACTTAAACGACGAAAAGTTACCAATTTAATCGACTTTACATTTAGTATTAAATCTTTTTATTTTTTATTTATCTATTAATTTATAACAAATTATAAAACATAAAAGCTTATATTAATTAAATAAAAGCTTATAACAAAATTAAAGAATTAATTAGTCCTATTAAAACCTTTATTCTTTTGAGACGGAAAAAGCACGAAACGTTCCATCTCTGCGTAAATTACCCCTCATTTAATAAGATAAGCGTTAAAAATCGCCATATTTTTTCTTTTATTTCGGAAATGCGAAACCGTTTCACAAAGGCGAAGGTTTTTTTCGAAATTAATTTTAAAAATGGTTATTATCGAATCCGTATTAAAAAAGGCGACCCATAAAAAACCGGATTCCGTACGCATTATAGTATTATAAATTCGTAATCTTACTAATAAGATTAATTAATATACTTATTACTTTTTAAAATAATATTTATAAAACGTTTTAAGGTATTTTAAATTACTTTTTTATCGCTTAACTCGATAAAATATTAATATTTTTAATAAATATAAGATTTTATACAAAATACTTCCGGCAAGTAATCGAACGATTTTAAAATATTATCCTTGACGTTAAACCTTTAAAGTATTAATTTTGTTAACCGTTTATCGTCTTCTTTAAATACGAAATTTTATTAAAGGGAATCTTTATAAATTCCACCAAGCTAAAGATTATCGAAACATAGCCGGAGCTCGAATCTATTTATATACATAAAAATCCGTTGAGTTTTATAGCTTTTACTGCCGTTTTATTAAAAGGTTTTCTCAAAATATAATTCCTTTCAATCGTTGTTTAAAGAAATATATATTAAAGCGTAAACCAGGAGAGAGTTTGTTAATTAAACGACCGAAAAACTCTTTTAAAAAGTTTATAAGTATATTTAATAACGTATCCTTTTTAATATATTTTAACCTTAAAAAATAACTATTAATAAAGACCGACGCTTTGAAATATGCTATAGCTAGAGCTTTATTACAAAGATAATAATAAAGAAAATCGCACTTGAATGCGTTTTGGTTCCGAAAATTTACCGATATAAAGGTAAACTACGTAATGCCCGACCAGAAAATAATAGCTATCATAAAACCCTTTCGATATTAACGCTATTATCTTGAAAATAATGAATATAGCGTAAAAGCTAAATCGCATGATGTTAATTTGCGAAACTTTATAAGTATTCTAAAATTTCACACTAAATAAGCCCGGTAATATATATTACTTCTGCCCTTTAATTGGATAATTAAATATTAACTCGAAAAGCGAAACCCGATTAATCTAACTTCGAAACGTTCTAATTATATCAGAAAAAAGGCAAATAACTTGATATTATTACTTACAGTTGAAAGAACCGGGCAATAAATTCAAAGCTATCCTTAACATATTCCGAACCGAAAGTATTAATTAACATTATCCTTACGGAAAGGACGCCCGAAAAGCGTAAGATTTTAATTTAGGTAATTACTCGTAAACGGATACGGATAACCAATTAAGGCTTAGCTTAAGCCGAAGCCTTAAAGGAATTTAAAAACCGTAATCAATTACCCCTTAAAAAACGTTCTTCGATTTTATCCGCATAATTCAAAAATACGATCCCGAATATAAATAAATTTAATAAAGATTCGCTTATAACATTGTTATAAATCCTTAATAAAATATCGGTATGAAAAGATTAATCCCACGTTAAAGTGGATTATATACTTTAAGCAAAAGGTTATCCATTACCAGATCAGGGAACTATATTACAACGACCTTTTTACTAATTATCCCGGAATAAAAAAACCTAAAAACGGATCGAATAGCCGTGTTGCTAGCCCAAGCTAAAAAGAAATGTACGAAATTACGTTACGGACGATAATATCTACTTTGGAAGTAAGGCGAAATATTACCGGCCTTGTAACGAGCTACAAATATTACTTATACCCGTATTACTAAGAGAAAGAATAACTGGAAATTTTATTATTGGATTACTTTTAGTTGAATGTTAAGGCGATAAATCTAACCTTATCATGGTAATAATAAATAAATTTACGAAAATAAACTCTCTTTTTATAATAATTATTATTATTGTTAATATTAAATTTATTAAATTATTCCGACGAGAAATTGAATATTATTATAAACTTCTTACCGAGATCGTTTTTATCCAAGGTCAAATAGTTATTAATGTATTTTTGGAAGAACTATGCTATTATATTAAAGTTAAACGGAGGTTTTTAATGGCGTTTTATCCTTAGAATGATAATTACACCGAACGGATAAATTAGATATTCGAAAGAAATATTTGTTATTTTATAAACATCTAATAATTAATTTAACGGCGAATATTACGTCAAGTATCTTTTGTAATTAACTTTATAATGAATAATACCATGAAAAGAATTCGTTCTGAAGTATTATATATATATAAAGTCGAATTTAAGGTTTTACTCTAAAATTTAAAGATTTTTAAAAAGGTATTAACAATATACGCAAAAGCCTAAGAGCTTAAAAAATTCCGAAAAGAATAACACGACCCGTAACGAAACATTGCCGAACTATATAAAAGGCATTATAATAATCGGTACGATACTCTCGCCGTCAAAGTAAAATAAATAATAAAGTTAATAACGAAAGAATAAAGAATTATATACCTAAGTTAAGTTAGAAATATATTAAAATATTCCGTACTATTGGCAAAATTAAGTCTTAGGCGTACCGGTTAACGTTTCCTTGATAATATAGTTGCTTATATCCTAATTTCCTTATTTAATTAATGGGAACGTAAACGGCCGGGATGGACTATTTATTGATAACACCCAAACTGGAAAGAATACAAAATAAAAGGTTAAAAATATTAGCGGATAATAAACTTTTTAAGGTAAATTATATTATAAAATAAAATAAATAGCTTAGCTTTTTAAGTTTAATTAAGAAGTTAATAACGAAAATATAAAAACCGCGAAAAGAATATTGATAAATGTAAATGGCAAAGAAAATAACAGAAAGATACAAAGATTTCTGATTATTTAAAAACGACGAATCGCCCATAATATAAGTTTAAAGAAATTATAAAACCTCAACGAATAGTTATATAAATTATGTTATTTTAATTTTATAATATTGAGAATCGCACTTAACTTTTTAGAATTATTAATCTTACGGTTTATTAATCGGCTATATGAGAAACGCTCGAACCTATCCAAAGATTTAGCCAAATTAAGCCGTAAAACCGCCTATATCCTTCTTAAAAGAAGCTACTGCTTAATCCTATTTATTACCCTGAAGGTTTTCCGAACCAAAATCGGAACTTTCGTCGTTACGGCCAAAAGCCTTTTCGATCTTGCGCAAAAAGGCCACGTAAGCCGCAAACCAGGTAAAAAAGCAGCGATCCTCGGTAACAAAGGCGGAAACGTTTAGCGCCGATACGCCGTTTTCTTAACGATAAGTTAATCGTGTTAGTTACGAAGCAAAATTACCGGAGGTATCGGAAATATTTATAACGAAAAGGGCCGGAGCCGCGTAACGAAAGGAAAATAACGTATGACGATCCGTAATTAACGATTAGTACTTATTACAAATAAACTAAAGCGGATAAAAGATTAACGAAACGAACTCGGCAAAGGAAAGAACGCGGAGCGATTTATAATTATAATATCGACCTTACCGGTTAGACCATATTTTGCTCGGTAAGTAAAAATCAAGCGAAAAAAGGCTTACGCAAAACGTTATTAAGTGGCGGTAAAACACATACGTTAATTAATACTGATACCTTAAATAAAGTTATTATCGTTTTCGTCGTTTTATGAATCGAATAACCAGGTTAACTATTCGATACACTTTTAAAAACGGAATACGTCGAAGGCCATAATAATAAGGGACTTAGGGATAACCGAAATATTAATAAAGTAAGTCCGCATAAAGAACGAATTAACTTATAGGCTCGTACGTATCATAACTACGAAAGTAATTTATGAAAGTAAAGGAATCCGGGAACTTAAATTTATAAAAAATAACAAATGGAAAACCTTTATAAAAACGGAAGGCATTTTCGACCTTGCCGAAACGAAGGCGATATACGTTCGTAGTAAGGAGGCGAACGGCGCCATAAAAACGCAAATTATAACGGCGGTTACGTACATTCTTGATATAACCATAAAAAAGAATAATTTCAAAAAGACGATAAAAGTATAATAAAACTACAATAATTAAAAATTGAAAAAAGTAGATGAAAAATACGAAAACGAATATAAAAAAAGATAATATTAAGTTTATACAAAAAGAAAGAAGGCTGGAAAATTAGGAAAAAACTGAGTAATGTTTATAAATAGACGGAGCTGGATAAATCGTAAAAAGAAATAAGTACGAAATAGCGCGGTTGCTTAGAACCATCCTGAATATTTGCAACTATATAATAACACTTATTCCAGACTGCCCAAATCATAATAACAAATATATGTCGCTGTATTATGCACATTATGATACCTGGCCTACCTATTCCACATACACAATGCCGGGCCGGCATTATAAGAAGGGGAAGATAGTTGTCATATGCAGCCCTATTAGCCTGGCACTTTTATACTACTTATGTCATTTCCCTTGGTGTACTACAGTTTTCAGACCTTATAAGGGCCTTCGGCCTTTATCTATCTAGGTAAAGGGGCAAAAGTTTGCTCTCTCCTAACCCTACCCCATAGGAATAGATTGGTTATACCTGACTTAAAGCCGCCACCGTAATAATATGTTTTTTATCGTTAAGTATAATCGAACCGATCCCGTTCGACCATCCTTTTATAGTCGAGTGTAATCGAACCGATCCCGTTCGACCATCCTTCTATGGTCGAATATGGTCGAACCGATCCCATTCGACCACCTTAGATTACGTAACTAAATAAAAAAGATTAACCTACTTTTGCTACGACCGTTTTTATACGTACTAAGTGTATTAAGTCATAATACGATTTTCTCCTTTTTAAGATTTTTATTCCAAAGACTAAATTATTTATGCTTTTGCTAAGTAAGTGAAACTTTTTTCCTTTTTTATCATTCTTCTCCATTATAAACATTATATCTAATCGTATTTCGAAAAGTAAAAAGGAATAAGAGCTTAACTCGGATCGTTATAAAAGTCTCTCTCGCTTTATTCACAAGTTTAGGGTAAGCATGTTACGTTACCGCGCCTATTTTCGTACTAATCGTCCTAAATATATCGTCGCAAAAGGTAAGGCTCATTATAGTTTTCATATGAAAAAAAAATACACTTACTACAACTTCGAAGGCGTAAATTCTTAAACTATGTCTCCTGTTTCTCGTAAAAAGGACAGGATTAAACAAAAAAAAAGTTAAGGTATCTCTTTTTAAGGCGCTTACCCGCCTATAACGTCTCGTAAATAAGAAAAACTTTTACGAAGAAAAGCTGCTAAAATAGTTCGTCGTAATATTAGGGATTTGGAGAAGTTAAAGCGGCAGGAACAGGCTAAGATAAAAGCCAATACGTAGGTCGTTTAGGTTGCGGAAACGCCCGATTAATCTGGCCCAGAAGCTACTAATTAGTCGTTTCCGGCAGATCCGGACTAAAAGGCTCTCTTAAGTGCTTTCGATATTGTTAGTGGAAATTCTTTAAAAGGCGCTAGGCATTTATAAAACTTTTAGGAGGTTCCCAGGTATTTTGGGAATTTGGGTAATTTTTCCATTTAACCAGGTACTCGGTAAATCCATTTTTCTTACGTATATTATTACATCCTCTTCTGCCTTTTTTCCGTATCCTATAGTAACTTTAATAGTATCCGCTTTTAATTTAAGTAAAAAGCCGTAGAATACTAGGTGCAATATAACTTTAGTTGGTAATTTAATGTAATAGTTATTTTCTGACATGTTTTTAATAATACTATATAATCCGATATATTTAAAATTACGTTTTCTATTTAGTCGCTTAATCTGAATATTTTTGGGAACTAAGTAAACTATCTTTCCCTTTTAAAATGTTAATCCTTTTAACCTTTTCTGGTTATAATACTTTTATATTTCATTACGGCCGAATTTCAATTACATTCTCATTTCTACGTATAATTATTTACGTTATTTAGATATAAGAAATACTTTAACTCTAACTAATGCTTTTCGAATATTTTTATAACCATTTAATATAAAACCAAAACTAGCGTTTGTTAAAATCTTTTTAATAGTTTCGTAATAGCTAATATTAGAGGCTAAATAAGCGATAAGTAATATTTAAGCTCAATTATTTTATTCGTAGTTAATATGATATCTTAAATAAGTTTTTAATATTTAGTTAACCTTTTTATTTATCCATTGATTTAAGGCCTAAATAAGCTAAAAAGCTTAAAGTTTACAATTAATTATACCATAAATCCTTATCAGATTTTCGAAATAAATATCGTTTCTTTATTTAAAGTGATTTCCGGAAATAATCCGTATATTCCTAACATATGTTTTAAAGAGATATCTGTGATTTATTTTACGTCCGGATCCTTATTATATGGTCAAAAGTAGGAGACTTTAATAAATGAATTAACGATTACAAAAGTGCGATTATAATATATGCCCGTAATTGAGTTTTTTTAAGAATGGAAGTTTAATAATAAAATCGAAAATAACTAAATCCCAGAATCCCTTTACGATTGGTAATAGTTATAATTTTCCGTATAACTTGTATCGTCCAGTCTTTGCCTTATTAAATCTATAGTATTGCTGTTATACTTTCTCTATTACTAATTTCATTTTAGGAAAATGATAAGTGCGTTATAATCGTTTTAAGGTTGTATAGATTCCTGAGTATACGTATAGTTGGTATTTATGTATATTTCGTAGTAATATTTCCTAGCATGTCTTTAAAACTTATATCTTTTTTATTCTTTAGTTTGTAAGTAGGTTATCGCTATAATTTTAGATTTTCTTGTATAGGTCAGGGGGTACTGCTTTAATTGTTGCTATCTATCGTAGTTGTAGGTATCCTTGTAGCGTAATATCGATAATCTTGAAATTAATTTTAATTAATTTTTCTTCGAAATTCAGTCTTTAACTAAGTACCTTTTCTTTACCATTTTTTAATCTTTTTTAATAAATAATAACAACGTCGTATTTTTCTAGTTCTCCGGCATAACGTAATTATCATCCTATTAAGTCTCTGCTAATAATAAAATGAATATGATTTTTATAATCGGTACACCCTTTTATCGGGAAAAGGTTTCCCTGAAGGTAATATTTGAATTTTCGGAAAGTCTTAATAATAACTATAAATTCCTTATCGGGAATAACGTAATTCAACTTTATTCGTTTTAACTTGGAAAAGGAAAAAGCGATAAAATATAAATTACATTAATTATCGCGGTATCCGGCCATTACACCTAAAGTATAATCCGAAACGTCGGTTTCCAACTTAACTAAAAGGCTTAGGTTATATATAATCAGTATTAGCTTACTAATAATCGCGTTTTTAACTTTTTAAAGAGCGGTTTTTATTTTTACCGGTTAAAGGAACGTATTTTCTTTCCTATAAGGTTAAATAATAAGATAAATTTCTTGCCAACATTTCAAATAAACTTTTTATAATTATTATCAAATCCGAAAAAAGTTTATACTTCCTGAAGTATAATAGGTATTTCCTATTCCTGTACTATAGCAATTTTTTAAGGATTATTTTAATACATCCTAAGATAACAATAGATCTTAAAGATTTAACTTCTTACGTATTAAACTGGTTTCTTTACGTATTAATTAGTAAGTTGGCGTTTTATAAGGCTTGGAGAACCATATAAACGTATCTAATATATTCCTTTTTATTTTTCCCATAAATGAGAATCTCGACGAGGTAACAAATGCCGAAAATATCTAAATATTCCCTAAATACATAATTAACCATTTGCTAAAAGGTTACTGGTACGTTCGTAAATCCGAGAAACATAACGAAGTATTTAAAAAGTTCGTATTTCGTCCTAAAGGCTATCTTTTATTCGTATCCTAATTTAATTCGGATTTAATTATATCCTTCTCTAAGGTTTAAGCTTATAAATCAATTAACTCCGTAAAAGCGATCTTTTATTTCGTTAATTAAAAATAATATTGTTTTATCTTTAATCGTAATGTCGTTTAACTGCCTATAATTCATAACTAAGCGTAATCTTCCGTTTTTTAATACGTAAAACATAAGATATTTGGCCGATAAACTGAAACGTCGTATATAACGTTTTCAAATTTATCTTTAAGGTATTTAGGTGATATTTATAATTCAGTTTCGTTAAGGTTATAAATCGGATAAAATTTAATTAATGTTCCTTCTTTAAGGATTATTTTATGGTGTCATTCGCTATATTCTAGTAATTTCGTCTCGAGATTTTTTCGAAACAGTCGTTCGTATTTGTAGTACTATGGAGGTACGTTAACACTGGTTTCTGGCTTTAGGGGCTAATATTATAAGTAATCGTCTATCTTTTTCAACTTTGTTTTGATTGTAATAATAATAAGTCGTATTCTTTTATGATGCCCTTATTTCCTTTTAGATATTGTTTTTATAGGTAGTAAGATTTCTGTTATATCCTTATGCTTGCGTTGGTTGTTATTTCCGATCCAATGTTAAAATCTTTTCGTATTTTATTTCTTCATATCGAATAGGTATAAAGCGAACTTTGTCGAGCTAGTTATTTAATCGATCAAGGGGTTATAGGGGTACAACCATTACTTTCTCAGGATTATGTCGTAATTCCCTTTTAAAACGATATTAAAGTCCGCTATTTAATTTCATGCGTTAAGGAAAATCTCGACATAATTAATCTTTCGGGTAATCTTTCCGTTATCAAAAATAAATACCTAACCTTGTGCGTTCTCGGCGATATAAAGTTCCATCTTTTCCTTTTAGAGTAATCGAAATTAGTTAACTATATCCGGCATAATATATTTACCTCCTATTATTCCATAATCTACAAATACGGTAAACTAATAGATCTTAATATTTATTTATAAGGTAGTAAAATTGTTTTTGGCTTTTATTGTTATGTTTAAAGCTCTTTTAGGAAGCTCTTATTAGCTTTTCCGGGTTTTACCATCCTATAACTTTCTTACAGGTGGCGTTCGTTTTGTAACTCGTTTTCTAACGCCCTAATACGTCCTTAATTCTGCTAATTATGGGCTTATAACTAATTTAACTATCTTTCATATCGGCGTAAACTAACTTCGAATCGAAGGACTTACGTTTGAAAGTTTTCTTTACTGATATATTTTAATTTCGGCGCTTTTTATTTCTTGTATCGTGTTTAAAATTGTGCGTTATATTACCTTCGTTTTTCGTTTTTCTTTTAAGTTTCGTTTTTAATTTTTATCATTTATCTTGATTATTTATAAAGGTTAAACCGAAGTTTAAGTTCTTAATTACTTTTAAAAATACTTTTATAACGGTTTAGTAACTTTAATTTTCTTTTATTTTATGACCGTATTATCCGAAACAATATATAAAATCTCCGGCGGAGTAGGTCTTTCCTTTAGGCCTGCTTATTACTAGCGTAATAATGTCAATAGTATTTTCAAAAGCATACGTTCTTAAATACATATACTATCGTTAATCTTTAAGATTCTTTCCAGTTTAATTATAAAAGTTAAATCCATAATTATACATTCGCGGAAATACTTTTTCGATATACCGTTATTCTCCTATATATCTAAGATAATAAGCGCGCTTACATTAAATAATATAAAGTTTCCTATATCGGTCCGGTTATCCTGATAGCAGGTTCTTTTCCTATCCTTAATATTCCTTAATCCATGCGTTTAATTCCAACTGTTCGTACCGCTATCGCCGTTTCTTCTAAAAACGGGAAAGTAACTTATCCTATATAAGCTCTTTCCATCCGTCGTATTTTTTTAACTACTAAGTTACCGTAGGTCCCGTAATAAAAGCACGTTATTCCTAGATAACTGCTTAGGATAATCTCTTTGCTTTTTACAATCCTCATAGCACTTTCTTAAACGGGTTATACTTATTTTTAATTTTAATTATATTAATTAACCTGTTATTATTTTAATTATTCCGGGAAGGTCCTTAAAAAACTGATATCCAGGTGTTTTATTATGGTTTTTTAAGTACTTTGTATTAAAAAGTCTTATATCTCATGTCGTTATAATTAAAATACTTAATAACGTAAGGGTTACGATATTAAACGGCTTCTAATTTCATAAATCCTAATGTTATGCCGTAAAAAGTAAAAGGCGTATCTTTTTTCTCTTAATGGTTACCTTTCAAATATCCGGGCTTAAGGAACTAATATTCTTTTTTTCCCCTCCGGCGTTTATATTGTCGGTTATTCATCTTGTTCACTTTATTAATTTATTCGTTAAAAATAAATTTTTCTTTATTACGCATTATCTTATTTTTTAACGGTTTTCTTTATGTCTTTATAAAACGTATCTACTATAATCTTATTATTAATTTACCCGGTACGGGATAAAGGTCATTTAAATAATACCGCGTACTCAAACGTTAGACTTTTTAAGTAAGTGAAAAAATATCTTATCCGGCTTTTCGCTTTTCGTCAAGGTTTCCATATATATCTCGGACCTTTAATTCGAAATTGGTATAATATTCGAGTAGTTTATTAAAATCTTTTTTTTCGGTCGTTTTTTGCTTTTTCCAGCTTATCCCGTTAAGTAACTTCCAATTACTTTAAAGCGTTTCTTTTAAGGCTTCCGGTAATAATAATACTTTTGTCGGCTTTTGTTGACTAAGAAGTTCCGATAAAAATAAAGATAAAACTTAATTTACGTTAAAAAGAGTTATATATTTCCGGTATTATTAAAAGATTTTAAGCTTTTAATGTTTTACTTAATTTCCGTAATACGCTATATTTTAACCCAACTTTGAGATTATTTCTTTATTTCCTTATATTCCTAGACTTTTTATATTATGGCGACTATAACGTCTTTTAATACCTTAAAGGTAACCTCGTTGGTTACGAATTAATTAATAAATATAGTATTAAAATATTACTTAAAATTTAACAGCATTATTAAATAAAGGCTCATAACGTATAACGATGAAAGGATTTAACTAACTATTAAACTTAATCGTACGGTTTATATTAATAATATTGCTATAGGAAATTAAATAATGAGGTAAATAATAATTACGTTCAACAATAATAAAGTATTAAAACTAATTTATTTAAGTTATATTATAAGTTAAAACTATTTGGATTATAGTAATAATGAACGTATACATACTCTTTCGCATCGAATATAATCAAACCGATTCCGTTCGAGCATCTTTTTTTGGTCGAATATAATCGAACCGATCCCGTTCGATTATCTTTTTATGGTCGAATGTGGTCGAACCGATCACGTTCGATCATCCTTTTATAATCGAGTACGGTCGAAGCGATCCGGTTCGACCCCGCTAAATTACGTAATTAAATAGGAAAGACTAACTCACTCTTGCTCCGACCGTTTCTCTACGTGCCAAGTATGTTAAGTCATAACATAAGGTTTAACCTCTTCTTATTTTTCGAAACACAATTAAATGCGGATATAGTTATTAAAATAAAAATAAAAAAATAAAAATAAGAACTACTGTCTAACTAAAAATAGTAAATGATCTTTAAAAGCAAAAATTCTAAAACGGAAAAATCGTATTACGAACTAACATCTTACTAACCTAGTCACACTGTCGGGACAAAACCCAGAATAAGCACCGACCAACGTGACGTAACCACAAAAAATGGTCGAACACAATCAGTTCGACCACATCCGATCAATAATCTGTAACGGCTAAGGTGTTTAACCAACTATTAAACCTAGTCGTACGCTTTATATTGGCAGTAATGTCGTGGGAAACTGAGCAATGATACGTTCAATAGTCACGTCTGGTAATAGCAAATTGTTAAAGGTAATCTGGGTAACCAAGCTGTATTACAAGCTGGTAATTTATCTAACTATGGTGATAACGAACGTATATATCCTCGCCTTGGCTTAAGGTGCTTAAGCAGCTTAAACCCTTAAGGCCGTTAAGCCCTTTAAGCTCGTATGACAGTTCAAAAAGCTTAAGGTACTTGGCATTTTAAGTCCTTTAAGCTAGTTACGTAATTTCATGGCTTAAGTTAGGATTAATTCCTTGGGAGATCCGACCGTTTATATTACAACCAAGATCGTTAAGTTATAACACGATTTTTCCCCTCCAGGATCTTTACCTTTAAAGATTAATTTATTTGTTTGTTAATTCTAGTAAGTAACCTTCCTTTTTTTATATTCATAATGTCGGGTCGAATCGAAGCACGTCGTTTTCGCGTACGTATTAACGCTTTTATTCTTTCAGAACGCATTAATCGTTTTGATTTTAACATACTTTTTTATTTTCGTTATGAAAAGGAAGGTTCAGATTATAAGGTTGCCCGTGGTTCCGTAAAGTGCGTTCGGTACATTCGTTATGGTAATCCTTATAATATTTTTGGGCCTTCGGAAACGGAATATCAAAAACTCCTTGACGAGGAGGATCGTCTAGAACGGGAGGAAAAGTAGGCTCGAAAAACGCTACGGGCTGCTGCCAATAAACTTGATCCTTTGCAGAAACAAAAACGGCTTCTTCGCTAGCGGGACATCGAAATACTTCGTCGTAGTATCAAGAGTACGGAAGTCATAAAGGAATTTAAACGTTTAGAAAAAAAGCGGGAATAATTAAAGGCGGTAATCGTTACGGCCACGTTAAGCCAGGTCATAGATCCGGTCGATTGGTCTGGGCCTATTAATTGGTCGACTGCTAATTAGGGTATATCCGTCGTTACTAATAAAAGTTTTTTAATAAGCGCTAGGCGTTTATAAGTTTTTTGGCAGGTTCCCAGGTATTCTCGGAGTTTAGGTAACCTTTTTACTTAATTAAGTATTAAGTAAGTTCGTTTTTTTTTTGCGCGTATTTAAAATCCTTCTTATTTCGTATCTTAATATATCTTTTTTTGCCTTTTTTTCGTATCTTATATTAACTTTAATAATATCTGTTGCTAATTGAGATAAGGAAACGTGAAAAATTAAATAAAGTTTAATTTTAGGTAAAAGTTTTAATTGCTAGTTATTTTTTAATATTTTTTTAATAGTTTTATATAGTTTGATATATTTAAAGTCGAGTTTTTAATTTAGTTGCTTGGTTTGAATGTTTTTGGTAATTAAGTAAACTATCTTTTCCTCCTGGAAAGTTGGTCCCTTTAGCCTTTTTTGGTTATAGTACTTTTTTATCTGGTTGCGTCCGAATTCAAGTTTTATTTTTATTTTTGCGTATAATTATTTAAGTTATTTTGATATAAGGATTATTTTGACGTTAATAAAGCCTTCGCGTATATCTTTATAAACCTTTAGTATAAAGCCAAAGTTAAAGTTTGTTAAAGTCGTTTTGGTGCTTTCGTAATAACTGGTATTATAAGCTAATTAGGCGATAAGTAACTTTTAACCGTAATTATTTTATTCGTAGTTAATATAACATCGTAAATACATTTCCAATATCTAGTTGGGTTTTTTTATTTGTCCGTTTGTTTATGGTTTAAATGCGTTAGATAACTTATGATTTAAACCTAATCATGTTATAAACCTTTACCAAAGTTTTAAAATAAATGTTATTCCTTTATTTAAAATAATTTCCGTTAATAATCCGTATATTCTTAAAATGTGTTTTAAATAGATAGAGGCCAATTACTTTACGTCCGTATCCTTATTATATAATAGAAAATAGGAAGGTTTGGTAAATCGGTTAACGATTACGAAGATGCTATCGTAATATATGCCCGTAACTGGGTTTTCTGACAATAGGAATTTAATAATAAAATCGAAGGTAATTAAATCCCATAATTATTTTGTAACTGGTAATAGTTATAGTTCTCCGTATGGTTTGTGTCGTCGAGTCTTTACCTTATTACAAATATGGCATTATTATCGTCTTTTTATATTATTAATTTTATTTTAAGAAATTAATAAATGCGTTATAATCGTTTCAGGGTTTTGGTGGATCGCTGGGTGTCTATATAATTAACGTTCGTATATATCCCGCCTTAATATTTCTTAATCACTTTCTAGGATTTATGTTTTTTCTATTCTCTGGTTTTTAAGTAAATTGTCGTTATATTCCTGGATTTTGTAGTATAGATTAAAAGGTGTTGCTTTAATTGTTGCTATCTGTCGTAATTGTAGGTATTTTTCTAGCGTAAAATCGAAGATCTAATAATTAACCTTAGTTACCTTTTTCTTGGGGTCTGGTTTTCGATCAAGTACGTTTACTGTATTATTCTTTAATCTTTTTTAATAGATAATAATAAAATCGTATTCTACTAATTGCTTAACGTAACGTAATTATCGCTTTATAAGTTCTTTAGTAATAATACACCGGGTAAGGTTTTTATGGTTAATATATACCTTAACTTATTAAAGGTTTCCTTTAAGGTAATATTTAAATTCTTAAAAGGCCTTAATAATAACCATAAATCTTTTATTAAGAATAGCATAATTTAACTTTACTTTTTTAACTTATAAAAGTAAAAGGCGATAGGATATAAATAACCTTAATTATCGCGGTATCCGGTTATTACGCCTAAAGCGTAATCTAAGGTGTCAGTTTTAAGTTTTACTAACCGGTTTAAGTCGTACATGATTAGTACTGGCTCGTTAGTAATCGCATTTTTGATCTTTTAAAAAGCGGTTCCCGTCTTTATCGTTTAAAAAAACTTATTTCTTTTTTTTATCAGGTTAAATAATGGCGTAATTATTTTATTAAAGCTTCGAATAAACTTTTTATAATAATTGACAAATCCGAATAAAGCTTATATTTTCTTTAACTGTAATAAGCGTTTCTTATTTCTGTATTACAGTAATTCTTTTAAGGTTTATTTTAATGCATCCTGGGGTAATAATATATCCTAAAAATTCCACTTTTTGCGTATGAAATTAACTTTTCGTATTGTTAATTAAAAGGTTGGCATCTTATAAGGCTTAGCAGATTGTATGAACGTATCCCATATATTCCTTTTAGTTTCTAAAGTAAATGGGAATGTCGTCGAAGTAACAAATAACGAAAATATCCATATATTCCCTAAATATATAATTAATTATTCGCAAAAAGGTTGTTAATGCGTTCGTCAGTCCGAAAAGTATAACGAAATATTTAAAAAGTCCGTATTTCGTTTTAAAGGTGGTTTTCCATTCGTATTCTGGTTTAATGCGGATTTGATTATATCCTTTTTTGAAATTTAAGTTCGTAAACTAATTTGTTCCGTAAAAGCGATCTTTTATTTCGTTAATTAAGGGTAATAATATCTTACTTTTAAGCGTAATGTCGTTTAGTTATTTATAGTCGATAACCAGGCGTAGCTTTCCGTTTTTCCTTAGTACAAAGAATATAAGATATCCGGCTAATAAACTGGAACCTCGTATATGGCCTTTTCGACACTTATCTTCGAGGTATTCGCGTAGTATTTATAATTCTGTCTCGTTAAGGTTATAAATCGGATAAAATCTGGTCGATATCCCTTCTTTAAGGACTATTTCATAATCCTATTCGCTATATCCTGGTAATTTCGTTTCGAATTCCTTTCGAAACAGTTAATCGTATATATGATACTATGGAGGTATATTAGCCATAATCTTTAGCTTTAAAGGTTAATACTGTAGGTAATCGTTTATCTTTTACAACTTTATTCTAATAATGGCGATAATACGTCGTATTTCCTTTTAATACCCTTCTTTTCTTTTCTGTTTTATTCCTATAAGTGGTAAGGTTTTTGTCGTATTTTTATGCTTGCATTCGTCGTTATCTTCGATGGAATATTAAGATCTTTTCTTATTTTGCTTTTTTTTGTCGAATAAATATAAAGCGAACTCTACTTAACCAGTTATCTAATCGATTAAGGGGTTATATTAGTATCATTATGGCTTTCCGAAGATTATATCGTAATTGTTACGGCAACAGAGGTTCCTGTCTCGAGGAGACCTACCTTTATGGCCTAGTGCGAACCTGTCACGGCTAAACTTCGGACAGGGAAGACTGGGTTTTCAAGGTGATCTGGTTGATCTGAATGATCTGGGAGCCAGATCATACAGATCATACAGATCCACGACACACTCACTTTAAGAAATGAGGATATATATAACCCGGTCTCCCATATAGATAGCACCTACTTAGTTTTGCTTCTTAGCTATCGATCTAAGCTCTTAACTAAAGGTAACTGCACCGTTCTCGAGGTAAAAGAAAAGTTTTTAAACCTCTTTAACGAACAAAGCCCTTAAGAAATTATCGTTCGCCCTATTGTTACCTACAAATGAAAACCCCGTTTCGGATACTACTTATACTTCCAGGTGGATATATAATAAATTCGTTACATTTTGATAACTCCTTAATTAATAGCCGACGGATAATTTCAAACCTAATCGGGCGTAAGCTTTCCTGAACTTAATAAAAACGATATTACAAAACGACGTTCAAAAAACAAACAATATATCCGATTCTCGTCGTAAATTAGAAAAGGATTAGGAACTAGATTAAACAATCTACCCCTTATCGAAAAAGTTCTTTAATTAATTAATTATATTATGCCTCTTACAACCCGAAACAAAGGAAATCCTTCTTTTTCCCAGACCCAACATCCAACCCCGGTTCCAGAGGATATTATTAAGGTCCAGAGAGACTCGGAAGAGGAAAAAGAACCGGAGGTCCAGAAACCTTAGGGTCCGAAGGAAAAGGAAAGAAAGCTTTCCCCTAAAGAGAAAATGGAGATCCTGTTGCGCAAAATCCAAGCCCTAAAGAAGGATAAAAAGGAAAAACCCTAACCCCCCAGAAAAAATATGGCTTAACCCACCCGAGGAATAAAAAAAAGAACCCTAGCACCCCTATTATTCGGTTCTAATCGATACCGCGAAACCATCATCCCACCTTCCAGCTACCACGGAATGCCAGAAATCAAAAGCTATAAGCTCATTACCCCAAAGCCTTATAACGGAACTATAGATATAAAAGGATTCTTCGTCCAAGCTAGAACTTACCTTAAATTTTACTAAAGCTTCCTAACGGAAAACTATCAAAAGGTAATGGCCATCTCCCAGCTGCTTACTGGACGAATTCTCCTATAGTTCGAACCTATTATAAAGGACTACTTAGAAAATTACCTTAAGAAATCCTTAGACATTACCAATTACATCATCAGCGACTACCGTTACTTCGAGGACCAAATGCAAGCTATATTTGGAGACCTAAACAAGGAATAACACGCGATAAAGCAGCTACACCTTCTCTACCAGACCAAGTCGGCCGCCGAATACACGACTGAATTTAACGGCTTGGCGGCAATTTCCAATTTACCCGAAAGCGCGTTATTTTATCCTTTTTACGATAGCTTACAACCTTAAGTTAAGGATAAAATATACCTGGTACCTAAGATAGGATCCTTTAAGGAATATACCGACAAAGTAATTATCGCTAACCGACGTACCTTTAACCGGTACTTGGAAAAAAAAAGAACCAGCAAACGAAATAATAACAAAGGCTCTGGCAGCCGAACTAAGAAGGATAAGGGCAAGCTTTAGAAAAAAGCAAATACCGCTTCGAAGGAGCCTAAGAAAGACAAGTCCGATATAAAGTATTTTAACTATAACAAAAAGGGACATTTTAAAAGCGAATATGGCTCTCCCGCTAAAAGGAACTGTAAAAAGGGAAGGATTCCTTAACCCTCAAAGAAAACCAGAACGGCTGAACAAGAAACCGACAGTAAGTGTTATGACCTAACGGTCTTGGCTACAACACAAACGGTCGGACCTCCCAAGGGAGTTGGCCCCTACCTAAGCCAAGAGATCACGTGACTGGCTCAAAGGACTCAAAGCGCCGAGCTCCTTAAGCTTCTTAAGTTGTTATACGGGTTCAAAAGGCTTAACGACCTCAAAAGCTTAAGCCGCTTGATTACCTTAAGCCAAAATGAAGATATATACATTCGTTACCATAGCTTAGATAGATTACCAGTTTGTAATATAACTTGGTTACCCAGATTACCTTTGATAATCTGCAATTACCAGACGTAACTATTAAACGTATTATTACTTAGTTTCCGACGATATTATTACCAACATAAACCGTACGACTAGGTTTAATAGTTGGTTAAACCCCTTAGCCGTTATACGTTATAAGCTCTTATTTAATAATGTTATTAAACTTTGAGTAATACCCCCTAACATTATATTATCCAGCAAGTAACCCGTTTTTAAAGGAACTTTTAAAATCCCCGATGATAACCCTATGGATTTGGATAATAAGGAAACTTAACTTAATCTTTTTTGGGAAGAAGCCTTAAGCCGATTCGACTGGCTAATTAACGCGGTTACGCAACTTACTTAGGATAAGATCGACCTTATTAGTACGTTTAAGGAAACCCGCAACCAATTAAAAGCCCAGAAAATCGAGCTAAAAAAATAAGCTAACATAAAGCAGCCCGATTAAGCGGATTAACCAGCCTAACCAGCACAACCTACCTAGAAGACTTCCGGCAAGGAGTCCGGAAAAGTTTTAAAGCCTATCAAGCTTACCCCTTTGGACGGAATTATTATTAAGCTATAACAGTTCCTTACAAAATGCCGTATTTACTTTAAGTATTTCTTAATTAGACTTACGACGCTTACCTTCCGAGTTCAGTTCGCTGTAAGGTAGTTAACCGGAAATACGGCCATCTGGTTTAAGCTTACCTTTTGCGAATAGGTTACCAAACTTCCTTAATAAAGGTCCGTAAAAATCGTAGCTATTTATAACGATTACGAAAGGTTTAAGGAAGAATTAAGGAAGGTATTCGGAATGGTAAATAAAAAAACTAAAGCCGAAAAAGAAATTAAGGATTTAAAATAAAAAAGATTAACCTCCGGATACGGCAATTCCTTTATTTAATTAGCTTCGAAGATTAATTAAGGGCAAGAAATATTAATAGTTATATTCTTTAACGGCCTGAAAAAGGAGGTATAAAGAGAATTATTTAAGAACGAACGCCCCGAAAAGTTAGTGGATCATATCGCTATAGCAGTTAAAATCGACCATCAATAGTACGCCTAGAAAATTCGATACTTTAAGAACCGACAAAATAACAAGCTAAGGCACCCCCTTAACACCAGTATACCACGAGGAACTAACATATCTTATGAAATAGCACCAGGACCCATAAAATTAGGTGTAATCTAATAACGTAACCATTGCATTATCAAGTACTCCAACTGTAACAAGATGGGATATAAGGCCTACTAATATAAGGCACCTAAAGAATTACGATAAAATACCTGGATACCGGTTCCTTAAAGACCCTCTCGAAATAACCAAGGAAACGATAATAGATCGATTAACATAATTAGGATTAGAGACGATTATAACCCCCTTAAAGAAGTATAGCAAGGATTTTAAAAAGCAAAAGAGCTATTTTAAGCAGCCACCTAGGAATAACGAACCCCTACCACAGGCCTTACGGTAGCTTAATCGCTAAAAGAATAAGACCGATAAAAGGAGCTTTTAAAGGATAAACTATTTTCCCGCTTTTAAAAGAAACGGCGATAACGGTACGAACAGTTGGAATTAAACGCATGGATTAAGGAGTACCAAGGTTAGGATAAGAACATACTTCCAGGATAACCAGACCGATACGGGAAATTCCATGTTATTTAATACAAACGTACCCATTATTTAAAATATATAAAAGGAAAAGGGAATATTAATATACAACTTCTGCGAATGTATAAGTAAGGATTCGATTTTTATAATTAAACCGGAAAAGATCCCAGTGACTAATAATGATACAAATATTTAAAAGCGTTCGCCTTGGAAAATATTATTAATATTATTACGATAATAATGAGTTGGCCCAAAGGAAAAAGTTACCCCGATAAGGACTTTATATACTACTATGGCTAGTACGATTATAAGATGAAAAAAATGGATTTACCAAATAGTGATAAAAACATTTTTGGAAATAATTAAGAACTTAAATTTCCGTTTAACCTTGATGAATAACCCGGACGAACAGTAAGAAATTAAATACGAAAAGAAAAACGAAAAAATAAGGCAATACGACGCGCGATTCCAAGCACGATAAAAGGGACAAGGAATCCCCGCACTAAAGTATATTACTAAAGAAAACTTCCAAACACAAATCCTTTTACTCGAAGCTACTTTACGCAAACAAAAAGGATAGCTAAAGTAACTGAAAATCCTTAACGCATAAAATTAGGAACGCATTAAGGCGTTAAAGGATAAGTTAAAAGATGAACGCCAGCTATAAGAAAACCGTAAAATAATAAAACCCGAAAAAGCCAATAGGAACTTCATAAAAAGGCTTTAAACGCGACGATAAGAACGAAAAATAACCTTATTACCCTGCAAGTAAAAATTAGGATATATTAGTTTACCGCATTTATGGATTACGGAATAACAAAAGGTAACTATATTACGCCGGATATAGTTAACTAACTTCGACTACAATAAAAGGAAAAGATAAAACCTTACATCGCCAAGAATGCAAAAAAGTCAGGTATTTACCTACGACAACGGAAAAATCAGCCGCAAGATTAATCATCTCGAAATCTTCGTTAACGGACGAAAACAAATAACAAACTTCGATATCCTTCCGATAAGGAATTACGACATAATTTTCGGAAAACCATGGCTGTTCTAATACAACCTTCTAATCGATTAAACAACTGGCCAGGTAAAGTTCGCTTCATATCCATACAACAAAAAAAAGCAAAATAAAAAGAGATCTTAACACTCGATCGAAAATGATAACGAATGCAGGTATAAAGGTACGACAGAAACCTTACTACTTATAGGAACGAAACATAAAAAAGAATAAGGGTATTATAAAAGGATACGACGCATTACCGTTACCATTAAAACGAAATTGCGAAAGATAAACAATTACTTACAACATCAGCCCTTAAAGCCAGAAACCATAGCTAATATACCTCCACAGTACCATAAATACGAACGGCTGTTTCGAAAAGAATTCGAGACAAAATTACCAAAATACAGCGAATAGGACCATAAGATAGTCCTTAAGGAAGGAATATCGACCAGATTTTATCCAATTTACAACGTTAACGAAATAAAACTACAGGCATTACGTAAATACCTTAAAGACAAGTTTCGAAAAGGTTACATACGGCGTTCCAGTTTATTAGCCGGATACCCCATATTCTTCGTACTAAGAAAAAATAGGAAGTTACGTTTAGTTATCGATTATAAACAATTAAACGATATTACAGTTAAAGATAGGATGCTATTACCTTTAATTAACGAAATAAAAAATCGCCTTTACGAAACGAATTGGTTTATAAGCCTAAACCTTAAAGAAGGATATAATTAGATCCGTATCAAATTAAGATACGAATAAAAGACAGCTTTTAAGACGAAATACGGACTTTTTAAGTACTTCGTTATATCTTTCGGATTTACGAACGTACCAGCAACCTTTTAGCAAATGGTTAACCATGTACTCCGGAAGTACTTAAACATCTTCGTTATTTGTTACCTTAACGACATTCTCATCTACTCGAAAAATAAAGAGGAACATACAGGATACGTTCATAGAGTTTTCTAAGCCCTACAAAACGTTAACCTCCTAGTTAACAATAAAAAAAAGCTAATTTTATACGCAAAAAGTGGAATTTTTAGGATATATCATTACCTCAAAATGCATCAAGATGGACCCCAAGAAGATTGCTGCAGTACAAAAGTAAGAAGTACCTACCATAATTAAGGAAGTACAAACCTTTTTCAGATTCGCTAACTACTACAGGAAGTTTATTCGAAATTTTAGCAAAATAACTACGTCACTATTTAACTTAACAAGAAAAGGAAATAAGTTCCTATGGATAACCAAAACGGAAACTACTTTTTAAAAGATTAAAAACGCGATTACCAGTAAGCTAAAACTTATTATATACGACCTAAGCCGCCTAGTTAAATTCGAAACCGACGCCTCGGATTACGACTGAAGCGTAATAACCGGATACCGCGATAATCAAGATTACCTATATCTTATTACCTTTTACTTTTATAAGTTAAAAGGAGCAGAGTTAAATTACGCCATTTTTAATAAAGAATTTATGGTTATTATTAAAACTTTCCGAAAATTTAGATATTACCTTAAAGGAAACCTTTACCAGGTTAAGGTTTATACCGACCACAAAAGTCTTACCCGTTTTATTACTACCAGAAAACTTACAGGACGATAATTATGCTACGCCGAAGAACTAGCAGAATACGACTTTATTATTATCCATCAGAAGGGATCAGAAAATGACAAAGCAAATGCATTTAATCGAAAACCGCACCTCGAAAAAAAGTGATCAACGTTAACCACCAGATTTTCGATACCATACTAAAGGGATACCTGCAATTACGGCAGATAATAACAATTAAAGTAACATCCCCTGATTTATACTAAAAAATCCAAGAATACAATAATAACCTACCTAAGGACTAAAGAATGGAAAAAATATAAATCCCAAAAGAATACTAGGAGATATTAGTACGAAACATACATAAATATAAACTATACGGACACCCAGGAATCTATAAAATCTTAGAACGATTATAACGTACTTATTACTTTCTTAGAATAAAATTAATAATAATAAAAGTACGATAATAATACTATATTTGCAATAAGACAAAAACTCGACGATATAAACCATACGGAAAGTTATAGCCATTACCAGTCGTAAAATAACTATAAGATTTAGTCATTTTCGATTTTATTATTAAACTCCGACTTTTAAAAAACTTAATTACGGATATACATTACGATAGCATTTTCGTAATCGTTACCCGATTTCCTAAATCTTCCTATTTTTTACCATATAATAAAAATACGGACGTAAAGTAACTAACTTATATCTTTTTAAAACATATTTTAGGAGTACACAGATTATTAACGGAAATCATTTTAAATAAAAAAATGATATTTACTTCGAAATTCTGCCAAGGATTTATGGTATCACTGGGCCTAAATCATAAATTATCTAACGTATTTAAACCTTGAATAAACGGACAAACGGAAAAAACTAATTAAATATTAAAAACCTACTTTCGATGCTATATCAATTACGAAAAAAACGATTAGGTTCAGAAGCTACCTATCGTATAACTAGCTTATAATATTAGTTACTACGAAAATATTAAGATAATTTTAACGAACGTTAATTTTGGTTTTATACCAAAAGTTTACAAAGATATACGCAAAGGCTTTATTAACGTTAAAGTAATCCTTATATTAAAACAACTTAAATAATTATACGCAAAAATAAAAACGGAACTCGAATTCGTATAAAATCAAATAAAGAAGTACTATAACTAAAAAAGGTTAAAAAGATTAACATTTCGAAAAGGAAAGATGGTCTACCTAACTACCAAAAACATCCAAACTAAGCGACTAAACAAAAAGCTCGACTTTAAATATATCGGCCCATACAAGATTATCAAGAAAATCTCAGAAAATAACTACCAATTAAAATTACCACCTAAAGTTAAACTCTATCCAGTCTTTTATGTTTCTTTACTTAAGTTAGCAACGGATATTATTAAGGTTAATATAGGATATGAAAAGAAAAGCAAAAAAAGATATATTAATATACGAAGCAAAAGAAATCCTAAATATACGAAAAAAAAACGAACTTACCGAATACTTAATTAAATAAAAAAACTACTTAAATTCCGAAAATACCTAAGAACCCGTTAAAAACCTTATAAACGCCCAGCGCCTATTAAAAAGCTTTTACTAATAACGACGGCTATACCTTAATTAACAATTAACCAATTAATAAGTTTAGATTAGTCGATCGGATCTGCAACCTAGCTTAACGTAACCGCAGCAACCGCCGCCTTTAATTATTTCCACTTCTTTTCCAGCCGTTCGAACTTCTCCATAATTTCCGTACCTTTAATAGTACGACGAAACATCTCGATACACCGCTGGCGAAAAAGTCGTTTTTGCTTTTGCAAACGATTAAGCTTGTTTGTAACAGCTCGCAATATTTTTCGAACTTGTTCCTTTTTACGTTCCAAACGATCCTTTTCGTTAAGAAGTTTTTAATACTCCGTTTTTAAGGGTCCGAAAATATTATAAGGACCGCTATAACGAATGCATCGTACGTATTTCATAAAACCACGAAAGACCTTATAATCTGTACCTTCCTTTTCATAACGAAAACAAAAAACCATGTTAAAACCAAAACGATTATTACGTTTTGAAAGAACCAAAGCGTTAATATGTTAACGAAAACGACGTTTTTTAATATAACCCGACATAATAAGTATAAAAAAGAAAAGGTTACTTACTAAAATCGATAGACAAACAATTAATTTTTAAAAGCAAAGATCCTGGAAAGAAGAAATCGTGTTATAACCTAATGCTCTTGGTTACAATATAAACGGTCGGACTTCCTAAGGGAATTAGCCCCGACCTAAACCAAAAGATCACGGAATTGGCTTAAAAGACTTAAAGCGCCGAGCTTCTTAAGTTTTTTAAGTTGTCATACGGGCTTAAAGGGCTTAACGACCTTAAAAGCTTAAGCCGCTTAATTACCTTAAACCAAGATAAGGATATATACATTCGTTACCATAACTTAGATAGATTACCAATTTGTAATACAACTTAGTTACCCGGATTACCTTTGACAATCTGCTATTATTAGACGTAATTATTAAACGTATCATTGCTTAGTTTCCCACGACACTACTGCCAATATAAACCGTACGACTAGGTTTAATAGTTGGTTAAACTCCTTAGCCGTCACAGTAAGGCAGAAAAGGAAAAGAAAAAAGTTAATTCGACTTCCTTCCAGCCAGAATTCACTATTACCAGCATTACTTAAATTTAGAACGACATCTTAAAATACGAGGATTATCTTATTTGCCAGGACTTTAAGGTTAAAACCTGCAAGTATTACCCCGGACAAATAGCCTTTAAGATAGCCATAAAGCTAGGATACTTTTGCCACTTTAACATATCTTAATATAAAACGCATAACGAAAGTAGTTAATTTCGACCCGACCCTAGCAGTTACGAACAGTTATCCCCGGAGCTTAATAAGCTCCCCGAATGCATAGTACATATCAAGCCCCGGGCGAACCAGCACGCATTGCTGCACTTCACCGTTTGTTACCTTAACGATTATCTTATTTACTTCCGAACTAAAAAAGATAATAACTTCTGGCCTGGATAAAACGAAAAAATACTTACCGAACCAGATAACGAGTACAGATGTACAGAAACTCCTTGATGGCCAAAATACCCCAGGTCTTGTTACTCACATCCCAAATCAAAACAAAGTTCGAAAGCTATATCGCAAGGATGTTTATGTTATTCCCCGATACTTTACATCTAATACGAACTCCTAGATACTGGGACATCTTTTTCGGAGGTCCATATTTTTGACCTTATACCTCGAAAGATATAAGACTAAAGGTTAAGCCCGAAAAAGATAATTACCTTCGAATGCCAGTTTGGCAAGAAAAAATAATAAAAATACATGAATAATTATTATATTAAATATGCTGCAAAAAAAAGCCCGAAAATAAAGACTCCTTTTTATAAGCAAATAATAACAGTTAAAAAATGTTATAGGACTTCGAAATTAAAGCATCGAAAAGCTTTAATTTACAAAACCTTATATAAGGCAGCAAAAGGATTACGCAATCAGATCGAGATTAACTTTTAATACAAAAATAAAACGCTTAAGGCCATAATCGACTGAAGGGCCGAAAGCAACTTTATCTTTCCTTCGGTAACAAAAAAATATCAAATTCCTTAAAGATACAAGTTAAAGTTTTACAAGTTACGCATAATGGACGGAAGCCTATCTAAGTATGAAAATGGACGAATTCTCCGAAAAACTAAGGAACTTTCCGTTTGGATTTAAAGATATCAAAAATGAATTTCGTTGGATATTGCCGACATTTCTGGACATAACATTATTTTGGGAATATTATGGCTTAGGTTTAGTAATCTATATATTAACTAATAACGCTAAATATTTTCCAAGGAAAGCAACGAAAAAACATCTGAGGAGGATAAGCAAAAAGTCTGCGATATTATCAGAAAAGTACAAATGTTAGATCAAGCCGGAATAATACCACCTAAATATCGAAAATTTAAAAGATTATGCAAAAATAAAAAAGGTTATAAATTATTATCACATAGATAATAGGATTATTAGATACCTATTAAAGAAGGACATTATCCTAAGCTTTACAAAATTTACTATATAAACCTTACAAAGTTAAAAGCTTTATGGAAAACCATTTAATTCGATCTAAAAAAAGGATGTATTCGGCTTTCCCACTTTCCTGCTAGATATTCCGTTTTAATGGTACCAAAAACTAAGAACGGAAAATAAAAGATTAACGAAAATAAAAACCTGGTTTTCAAAAAAGTTACCGACTATAAACAGCTTAACGATATTACGATCAAAAATAAATACCTTTTAACCTTTATAAACATATTAAAAGAAAACATTAGCGAAGTTAAATAATTTATTGTATTTAATCTTAAAAACGGTTATTATTATATCAAAATAGCCTAAGGAAAAAAGTAAAAAACGGCATTTAAAACGATATACGGATTTTATAAGTACCGAATAATACCTATAAAACTTATTAATATTCCCGCCAGTTTTTAACGCCTAATTATAATTACGTTACGACGGTATTTAAATAAGTTTATATTCGTCTAACTCGACGACATTCTTATTTACTCCGAAATTTTAGACGAGCATAAATAGTATGTAACTTAAGTACTTTAAACTCTGGATAAGGCGAACATCCGAATTAACCTAGCCAAAAGCCTATGGCATATATAAAAGCTAAACTTTCTGGGATATATATTTACCCCTGGCCAAATTTAAATTTAACACTTTAAAATGAAAGCAGTTAAGAACTGGCCCATCTTTAACAAGGCGACGGTTACCGACATTCGATAAATTTTAAAATTTACGGGTTACGTACGAAACTTAATTAAGGGATACGGAAATATAGTCAAACCATTAACGAAACTTATTACCAAAAAGTACGTTAATAAGAAATTTAAGCTTCCAGAAGATGCAAAAAAAGCATTCCAGATCTTAAAGGATATAATCACCAATGGACCCATAATAAGATTACCCAACGCAAACAAAAGAAAACGCCTAAAAACGGACGCCTTAAATTACGCATTAGGTGCCGTCCTGGACTAATTAGAGGATAACGACAAATAATACCTAGTGGCCTATTACTTAAAAGCATTCCGAAACGCAGAACTTAAATACCCGATTTACGAGAAAAAACTGCTAGTAATTATTAACGCCCTTAAAGAATAAAAGCCTTTCTTTAATAAAATTAAAAAACCTTTTAATATTTATTCCGATTATAAAAACCTTACCCGGTTTATGAAGATATAAAAATTGAACAAACGATATAAAACTTGGATAAGTTTCTTATTAAGGTTTAACTTTAAAATATATTATATCAAAAAAAAGAAAAATATCCGGGCGGATATTTGTAGTCGTAAAGGCGATTATATGCCCAAGGTTCCCGAAAAAAAGCATGCAGATGCTATAATATAACTAGGATGGTACTGTATAGTTATGCGAGATTTTAAAGAAACTAATCCCGGAACTTTTAATATAATTTCGAAATTCTTACGATATAAATAAATAAAAGAAATTTAACAGCTGAAAGGATAACTAAAAACTTAGTTGTTATATTATGGCAAAATTTATATTCCTAGAAACCAACAGGAATAATTCGTAAAGGAATTTTACGAAAACCTACTACATAGATATTGAGGAATTTTTAAACTACCCAACGATTACAGGAAAAGTACGACTTCCTAGAACTGCGCCGAATAATTAAAAAGATTATCAAAAATTGTAATATTTGTAATAAGGCCAAAATAACACGCCATAAGCCCTCTGGGCTGTTATAACCTACCGACATTCCTGATAAAATATAGAATATTATAACTTGGGATTTCATCACCAGCCTTCCTCCATTTAAAAACCTAATTATTAAAGTTAAGTAAGACGGAATCTGGGTAATCGTTAACAAACTTACCAAATATAAGTACTTCTTAGCTTTTAAAGGAACTGTAACGGCAAAATAACTAACTTATACATTCATCCGACATTACCTTAACAAATACGGAATACCAGAAAAAATCATTTCTGATCGAAATAAACTTTTTACATCCAAGTTTAATACCAACTTCTTTAAACAAATAGGTACTAAACTTAAGTTCTCGACAACTTATCACTTTTAAATAAACGGTCAAACGGAACGATTAAACCAGACCTTGGAACAGTACCTCCGAAACTACGTCAACTACCAACAAAATAACTGGCCAAAGTTTTTACCATTAGCATAAATAACTTATAACACGTTTACCAACGGAGATATAAGCATATCCCCCCATATAGCTGTATACGGATAAAAGGTAATAACCTAACGACCAAAACAATCGGCACATAAAACTCCTATAATCACTACCATAACGCCTCGAGCAAAAACAATGGTAACTAAATTCAAAACGATATAATCCCGCTGACGAACCGAGTTACGTTTTCTCCAGCAAAAAATAACCCAGTACTACAATAAGAAAAGAATTAAAGGACCAATTTTAACGAAGGAAAATAAGGTTTACTTGTTACGTTAAAGGCAAAACGCAACGTCGAACATTTTACAAATTAAGACCAAAAGGCCTAACGATAAGCTTAATTTGAAGAAACTTGCTCCGTTTAAGATTAATAAAGTTATTTCCAAAACCAATTACTGATTATCATTACCCAAGATAATAAAGATATACCCTGTTTTCTACATTTCCTTGCTTAAATTAATACCTAAAAAGGCTCCGCTAAAAACAAGCCTGGAAATCGAAAAGAACGATAATAAGTACGAAGTCGAAAGAATACTGGATTCCAAAATAATTAAAAACAAAATCGAGTACCTAGTTAAATAAAAAAAATACTTATACGAAAAAAAATACTTAGGAACTATTTAACTACGTAACGAATGCGATGGACCTAATTGGGACGTTTTACTAACGGAATCCTAACCGACCATCTCCAACGCAGTTAAGGTCGCAGGCGACAAAGGTCCCCCGCTTAAATCTAAACCCGCGGCGCCTTAATCGAAGGAAGTAAACGCTTTTACCATGGCGTTTATCTCGGAAGCAAGCTACGCCTGTTCCACTTCCACTTATCGCCGTTCTTCTTTTATTTTTTCCCGTTTTTCTAATTAATCCAATTCTAAACCTTGCTTTAACATTTCTAACGTTCTTTTTTTGAGAAAGTCCTGTTGGAAGCGTAACCGCCTTAATCTTCTAACAAATTCCCGCGATTTCTCATCTTGTTACCGCCGTAATTCGATTAATCTTTTTTTTACCGCCTTTTGTTTTTTTTTTGTAAACTCTTGAAACGCTAAAAAGTTGTCCTTAATTTTACGCTATTTCCGTAACAAACGTTTTTACGTTTTATTCATTTTCTAAAGCAAGTTTATAACGAAAACGTTACAGGATGGACGCTACCGACGAACACAGCAACGATAACTTACGTACCCTAGTAGGTAGTAATAATCGGTCTCTCCTAGTCGCGTACAGTTAAAACAAAAAAAGTTTTAATACCAAATTTCTTAATCAAATTAACGCAAGTGTTACGGGAATTATATTAATTCAAATAAGGCTTTTTTTTTTTTTCCGAATGCAACCTATTATAATAAAGTTAGCTGGACAAACATAAAAGCTTTCCAATATAACAAGATGGCTAACCTACGGTTTTTATCTTTAGGACAAAAATTCTTAAAAAGGGGAAATAATATTACAGGAACAGGGGTTTCTATCTCGAAAAGACTTACCTTTATAACCTAATGTGAACTTGTTACGGCTAAACTTCGGATAAGGAAAATTTGGTTTTTAAGGTGATCTAATTAATCGGGATAATTTAGAAACCAGATCATATAAATTATACAGATCTACGACATACTCACTTTAAGGAATAAGGATATATATGACCCGGTCTTTTATGTAAATAGCACCTACTTAGTTTCGCTCCTTAGCTATCAATTTAAGCTTTTAACTAAAGGCAACTGCACCGTTCTCTAGGTAAGAGAAAAGTTTTTAAACCTTTTTAACGAACAAGACCCTTAGTGAATCATCCCTCGCCCTATTGTTACCTGCAAATCAAGACCCCATTTCGGATACTGCTCATACTTCCAGGTGGATGTATGACCGGTTCGTTCCAGTAATTTCCTATCGGAACGATGTCGAAGTTTGCTATCTGGTTTCGTCCGTTAAGGAAGATCTCGAAGTGATTAATTTTGCGGTTAATCTTTCCGTTATCGTAAGTAAATACCTAACCTTTTGCGTTTTCGGCGATATAAGGTTCCATCTTTTCCTTTTATAATAATCGAAATCGGTTAACCATATTCGGCGTAATATAATTACCTTTTGTTATTCCGCAATCCACAAATACGGTAAACTAATATGTCTTAATTCTTATTTACAAGATAATAAGGTCGTTTTTAGCTTTTATTATTACGTTTAAAGCTCTTTTGGGAAGCTCTTATTGGCTTTTCCGGGTCTTATTATCTTACGGCTTTCCTATAGGTAACGTTCGTCTTTTAATTCATCCTTTGACGCCTTAATACGCTTCTAGTTTTGTTAATTAAAGACTTATAATTACTTTAGTTATTTCTTCTGTCGGCGTAAAGTAACCCCGAATAAAAGGACTTATATCTGGAAGTTTTTTTTTGCTGATATATTTTAGTTCGGGAATTTCTCGTCCGTTTTATTATGCTTGAAACTAAGCGTCCTACTGCCTCAAATTTTCGTTCCTTTTCTTTATTTAGTTTTTAATTTCTTATCGTTTATCCGGGTCGTTTATAAAGGTTAAACGGAAGCTTAAGTTATTAATTACTTTTAATAATACTTTCATAACTATTTAATGGATCTATTCTTTTTATATTTTATGATCGTACCATCCGTAATAACATATAAGGTTTTCGTTAAGGCAGCTTTTTCCCTTAGGCCAACTTGTCGCTACCGTGATAATGTTGACGGTGTCTTCCGAAACTAATACCCTTAAGTATTTGTATTATCGTTAATCCCTAAAATCTTTGCCGGTTTAATCATGGAAGTCGAATTCTTAGTTATATATTTACGTAAGTCGTATCTTAATATATCGTTTTACTTTTATGTATCTCTAGTAATATATGCGCTTACATTAAATAACATAAAGTTTCCCGTATCGGTGTGGTTATCCTGGGAATAGGTTTTCGTCTTAACCTTAGTATTCCTTAATCCATGTATTTAATTCCAACTGCTCGTACCGCTGTCGCCGATTCTTTTAAAAGCGGAAAAGTAACTTATCCTTTAAAAGTTTTTTTTATCCTTCGTTTTCCTTTAGTTATTAGGTTATTATAAGTCCTATAATAAGGGTTTGTTATTTTTAAATAATTACTTAAAACAGTGTTTCCGCTTTTTGTAATCTTTATTATATTTCTTTAAGGGGATTATGGTTATCCTTAATCTTGATCATATTAATCGGCCTATTATCGTTTCCTTGGTTATTTCGAAGGGATCCTTAGGGAACCGGTATCCAGGTATTCTATCGTAGCGTTTTGGATGTTTTCCATTAATATGCTTTATGTCCTATCTTGCTATAATTAAAGCACTTAATAATACGCGGGTCGCGTTGTTATATTGCCCCTAACTTTATAAATTTTGCTATTATTCCATGAAATATGTTAGTTCCTTATGGTATGCTGGTATTAAGGGCATACCTTGGCTTATTATTTTGCCGGTCCTTAAAATGTTAAGTTCTCCAGGCGCACTGCTGATCGTCGATCTTAACTGCTATGGCGATATAGTTTACCAGCTTGTCGAGGCGTTTATTCTTAAATAATTCTTTTTGTACCTCCTTTTTTAAATTATTAAAGAATGTAACTATTAATACCTTTGTCCTTAATTAACTTTTGAAATTCGTTAAATAAAGAAATTGCAGTATCCGGAGGCTAATCCTTTTTGCTTTAAATCCTTAATTTTTTTCTCGGCCTTAATTTTTTCATTTATCATTCCGAATACCTTTTTTAGTTCTTCCTCGAATTCTTCGTAATCGTTATAAATGTTGGTAATTTCCGCGGATTTTTATTAAAGCGATATAGTAACTTATTCGCAAAGGGTAGGTTTAAACCAAATAGCCGCGTTTTTAATTAACTAACCCATAACGAATTAAATTCGAAAAGTAGGTATCGTAAATCTGATAAGGAAGTATTCGAAATAGGTACGGTGTTCCGTAAGGAATTTTTATAACTTAATGGTAATTCCGTCGAAAGGGGTATATTTAAGAGGTTTTAAAACTTCTCCGGCCTTTTTGCCGAAAGTTGTTTAACTAAGTAATATTGATTAAGCTGGCTAATCCGGTTAATCGGGTTATTCCATATTAGCTTATCTTTCTAGCTCGATTTTTTAAGCCTTTAACTGGTTACGGGTTTCCTTAGGCGTATTAATAAGCTCGATCTTGTCGTTGGTAAATTACGTAACCGCGTTAGTTAGTTAGTCGAATCGGCGCAATGTTTCTTCCCAACAAAGATTATGTTAAGTTTCCTTATTATCGGAATTTATAGGGTTATCCTTAAGGATCTCAAAAGTTCCTTTAAGGACGGGCTGCTTACTAGATGACATAATGTTAAAAGTATTGCTTAAGGTTTGATAATACTATTAAACAAGAGTTTGTAACGTACAACGGCTAAAAGGTTTAATGAATTATTAAACTTAATCGTACGGTTTATGTTAACAGTAATGTCGTAGGAAACTAAGTAATAATACGTTTAATAGTTACGTTTAGTACTAACAGATTATTAAAGGTAATTTGAGTAACTAAGTTATATTATAAGCTGGTAATTTATCTAACTATGGTAATAACGAACGTATATATCCTCGCCTTAGCTTAAGGTGCTTAAGCGGCTTAAACCCTTAAGGCCGTTAAGCCCTTTAAGCTCGTATGACAGCTTAAAAAGCTCAAGGTGCTTGGCACTTTAAGTCCTTTAAGCCAGTCACGTGACTTCTTGGCTTAGGTCGGGGCCAATTCCTTGGGAGATCCGACCGTTCGTGTTGCAGCCAAGATCGCTAGGCCATAACATAATCGAACATAATCGGTTCGATTATATTCGATCATAAGAAACAAAATAAGATATATACGTTTATTACCTTTCACAATATAAATCAATTACCAGCTTATAATATAACTTAGTTACTTAATATACCGTTAATAATTTGCTATTATTAAACGTACTTATTACAGACCTTTTTACTAATTGCGTATAACGTTACTGCTAATATAAACCGTACGACTTAGGTTTAATAATTATTTAAACCCTTAAGCCATAATAACTATTGGTTATAAATGTAACCTAAAATAGAAAAAATCTCTAAATTATATTAAAAACTTTAGATACGAATAATTGTCCAGGGAGGTTTAAAATGTCGGTAAATAGGAAATTATACACTTAAAGCGTTCCAAGCATAGGCTTATATTATTAGCTTACTAAGATGCGCTTGTAAGTTAAATAATCCGGTACTCGGGCAATAGTTATAACGAGAGATAATGTGAGTTTTAAAGCATTTAAAATGTTTTTAGGTAAGGTACTCTAATAAGATTATAAGTAAAATTCTTTATTTATTAAAAGTAATCTACTTAATAAACTTAATTCTGAAAAAAACGCGTTTATTTAAACTTATTTATGCAGAGTTAAAAATGCAACACAAAAGGTGAAAAAGTACAGATGAAAATATTTTGAAAAAAAATATATCATTTAATGCAAACCTTTAACCTTTAATAGTATTTGTCGGCAATTGGTGCGTACAGGTGTTGCCTGCTGGCTGGCTTTGTGGGCCCAGGCTGCAGAAGTGCTGCCTAAAACACCCTTTGTCCACAGACGATCCTTTGTCACACAATCATGTATGTAAGGGCGATTGCCCACGGACTAGATTTGTCCTTTCCTAAAACACATAAAACCAACGCATAAGAGTTACGCCAGATTCCTGCATTTGATCACTGTAACTACTAATATGGTAGCATCTTCTGGTTATTAATAACCTAGCACGTCATACGAAATGGTTAATTATAGTCTGGTAGCGGCAACAGCTAAGTCATTATCAGAAAGAGTAAAAGGTTCAAAAAAGAGCCGCTTAGCTAACGATTTAAAAAGAAAGTCAAGTAGCAATTAACGATGTCAGGCCAACGCCGTACCCTAAAAGGGTTCCCTACTAAGCCAATGGTTAGCAACCCATCCGATAAGGGCTTCGTCCTTATGAAAGGCCAGAAACAGAATGATAATTTTTTCCCTTCCTTTAAGCGCGTACCTTTACCCGAAAAGTATTATAATAAGGGAAGGCAGGAAGAAGAACAGAAGCCATCTTTGGTAGAAGATGATTTACTATCTTAGCAATAGCAGCTAAGAGCAAACAGGCCAAGAACCCTACCTATCCAGAGACAGCATCCCGAATCAGATTTAAATAAGCTTTACATATCCCTGGACAGTAACTTAGGTGACATTAAACGGGGCGTTAAAGCACAGGAAAATAGATACCTATAGGTTAAAAAAAAGGTTAAAGAACTGAGGCTCCAAAACCGAGAAACTAAAGAGTCGATAGTACAACTGAACGAGATAATAATATAGTTCCTGGACGGGTTTCAACTAACGAAGTTGCGGAATGCGAATGCATAAGCGAAGGCGCCTAAGGCGTCGTAAAGCGCTTAGCCCGAAATGCGGGTAAGTAATTCGAAGGAAATTCCCGTTACAATAAAAGAAAGCGACGTAAAAAAGATTAACCCCCTAAAAAAAGGCGAAATAAAACCTAGAAGGTAATTTACTAAGAAATCCGATCCTTTAAAGAAAACGAAAAATAAAAAGGTAAAGCCATTTAAGGAAAAAAGTGTGGCACGTAACAACCCTAATAATTCAGATAGTTTTTCGTTTTTATCCTTATCTTTAAACTTATTTTGGGTTCCCTTAAAAAAACGTAACAAAAAACGTAACAATTCCTTTAGCAGTTTATCCGGTTCCTCCAGCAGCTTAAATAACTTTAACGGGGTAAGTATACGCCTAAAAGAAAAGAAGTTTAATAATGGAAATAACAAGCTTCGCTGGAAGCGCTTTAATTTTACGTTAAATAAGGAGAATTACCTGCTTAATTAGGCTAATTAAAAGCTTTAAAGTAACGCGTTAAGTTTTGCATTTAAAAAGATTAACTATAAGAAGGGTATAAAGCTAAAATAATTGGATCAGTTGCGTTTTGCCAAGGTTATTATTAAGACTTGCAAAAAGACGCCCTTTAAGTTAATTACAGGTATTAAAAAAGGAACGAAAATATTAAGGATTTTCTAGAAGACTTACGCCGTAATAGGTAAGGCCAGGCAAAGGTTCTTTTGGAAGGAACTAAGCAAGATCACATACGACGGTAAAAACCTAATATAGTTTACTACCAAGTTTTAAAAGCTTTTTCGGGAAGTTAAAGGTTGTGGTATGAAGCTCGGGACCGAGGAACATATTATTATGTTCCTTACTGCTGTAAAGGACCGCGCTGGCAGCTGGTGCAAAACGATGCAATTAGTGCTGCGCCAAACGGACTACTCCTTCTAGCAATTAATTAACGACTTTAATAGCAAATTCCATAACCGTTTTGGTAATAAAAAAAAGAACGGGAAGTCCTATAATGCCCAAAGAGGTAAAAGTAAGGGTAATAATAATAACAAAAATAACAAGCCCGCATAGAATAAAAACGGAAATCCCTTTTACTTTAATTGCGGCAAGTATGGGTACTTAGCCAAGGATTGCCTTAAACCTTAAAAGGAAAAGAACGGCAAAGGAAAGAAAAGTAAAAAAAGCTAACATTAGGAAAATAATAACAATAATAATAATCGAAATAACAGCTTTCGCGATATTTAAGGAGGTGGTCAGGGCGAAAAGTAATTTATCCCTAAGGGTTTAAGGGACGTGTATTGCTTTAGTGGAAAAACATTTAGCGCTTAAGCCGATAATCAGCAGCTTTAGGACCTGATGCAGTGGTATGATAAGATATTACAAAAGTTAGTTATAGGGCCTTTAATGGCTGAATACTCTGAAGCAACTATCGGAGAGGTAGTTATAACAGTCGAGTGCGCTAAAGCTATAGCAGTCGGATGCGCTAAAGCTCTAGTAATTGAAACCCTTGAAGTAACCGTTATAAGAAGCGTTATGCTTTTCCATATCCATTCATCCATGATTAACGATAAAAATAAGTTGCTTTAGGATTTAAGAGCAAACGTTAATATTACGAATAATATTAAGGATTTCGAGAAGAATATTATCCTAAATATTAAGTTTAAGGGAATTTATATCATAATAGGTAATGGGCTAATGCTGGCCACCTCCGTTGGGATAATAAAATGGGCCTTAAAAAGTTCCCAAGGAGAAAATAACGAAACCTTGGTAAAGTATACGTTATATATTAATGGTTTCTTCCTGAAGGTGTTTTCTGGAAAGATATATTATAAAAAAGGAGGTTACCTGAACAAAAATACCTTGGTAAACCTTGATGGGTTCTAATTGATAACGATTAACGTATTTTGGAAAAGCTTTTTTTTATAGCTTTATGGGAAGCCGGAACCCATTATTAAGGCCCTGGAGTCCACGAACGACGAAAATTGGCAATAGGGCCACGGGTTGGGGAAGGCATTCGGTAAGGAAGACGGCGATAACCTGAAGCGAGTGCTTATAAACGTTTTTAAGGATAGAAAGGTTTTTATGACGGATAAAGTTATAAAAAAATTTATCCTTTAGTACCGCCGCCTTTGTTACCTTAATATTAAACGATTAATTTGGACCATTAAAAGGTTTACGGGGATCGATATAAACCCCGGAAATATGGAATCATTCCTTTATATAACGTATAACGAAGGTAAGATACGGAAGATACTATTTATAAACCTTTAAAAACGAGGGCTGTATATAAGAAAGATTATTTAGTATGATATAAGGTCCGTTAAGCTTGTTAGCATTAAAAACAAGGCCTATTACGGCCTTATTATAAACGACCTTTCGCGTTATAAAGAATATTATTTATTCAAAATTAAAGACGAGGCCCAGCAAAGCCTATATATATATATCATACGAATAACCAAGCGTTTAAAGACGATTCCTCCCGATACAAAAGGCCGAAATAAAAAAGTGTAGATATTACGCCTGAACGGCGGCAGGAAATTCGGCATGATAATTATTAAAAACTTCTGCGCTATGGAGGGTATCGAGCTGGTAATTTCCAGCTTATACAATTAGTATCAGAACGGAGTTGCGGAAAAAGGTATTTAGTTCCTGCAAGATAAGGCGCGTACAACTTTTACGTAGATAAAGATTTTTACATGCTTTTAGGATTTTGTTATGGAAGTTATAACGTATACGATTAATAGGACTGGATAGTCTACGGTGAATAACATAACGTTAATCGAGTGCTTTAAAAAAGTATTCGATTCTGAAGGATAGTTATATAAGCCTGACAATAATTACCTCCGCATTTTCGGCAGCAGATGTACGATCCTGATCGATGGGAACCATAGGACCAGGTTAAAGAAATTAAAGGCCCGAGGGGTTAAAAGGATGTTGTTAAGTTATAAAAGGATTTATAATTACAAAGTGTGGTTGCTAAAGGGTGGCAAAGTACTTACCACGCCGTACGTTATAATTTATGAAGACTTAAAAAAGCCAGGGCAATTTTTAAACCCTAGGGATATTATCCGATCGTTTCCGTAACCAGTGTAAAAGCGTCTAAAATACCGTCAAAAACAGGGCGTTAAAGTGAAAAATAAGGACTATAACGTTATTTTAAAGGATGATACGGATAAGGAAATTAAGAAGGTTAAACGTAAAAGAAGGCGTCCGAAAAAGATGGTTTTTAAGCTGTATACCCTAAAGGTTCCAGATAAAGCCCCAGAATTGATGCGTGAATTAAAACTAGCTTTAACCCAAAAGGGCGATAATTACGGCTTACATACTTTTTATTTCAGCCCGTCGAGTAACGACGAAAACTTCTTTAGTAGCTCCGGAGACGCCGAACGGGCTGTCCGGAACGCTTACGAGTACTAATAGATGGTTAACATGTTAAAGGATAAGTACGATGGCATATTTAAGGATTCGGAAAATATTAACCTGGGTAAATTATCTATTACCTACAGGCTGTTTATAATAACGGATAACGGCCCGTTCCTAAAGGAAGTTATGGAAGGCCCAAAACGAGAGATATGGCTTAAAGTAATTTTTACGGAAATTAAGGAGAATTTTTTACGTAAAATTTTTAACTTTATATTTTTCGATAAAGGCCGTACCCGCGGATACCTTATTAATGCTAAATGGGTATTAAGGAAAAAGTATACGTTTATAGGAAAGTTAAATAAGTTTAAGGCCCGTATTTACGTAAGGGGTTTTATATAACGAAAAAGAATAAATTATAATAAAACCGCAACGAGCACCGTAAAAGCTGTACATTGGAGGATCCTAATGGTTTTGGCTGCCTATTTGGGCTGGCATATTTTCCAGATCGACTTTATTGTTACGTACTTAAATAAAAATCTGAAGGAAGATATTTACATAAAGCAATTTCCTATGTTAAAGGAGTATTTCGATACGTACCCGGAGGACAGATAGAAGTACCAATTCTCCCTTAAGAAGGTTATTAAGCTGATAAACCCTTTATACGGCCTGAAACAGGTTAAAGCTGCTTGGCAGGAAAAAGTTAAAGAGATACTTGCGAAGCTAGGCTTTCATCCGTTAATTTCGGATGATGCGATTTACTTCAACCCTGAGACTGGGAGTGTTATTGCTTTATACGTTGATGATTTCCTGCTTTTCGGAGCCGATAGACAATACCTTAAAAACGTTGCCAAGGAAATCGCTGAGGACGTCCTTATCAAGGATTTGGGAGACGCGGATTGGTACCTAGGCGTACGAATTGTCCGTTCCTTGTCGACTGGCGACGTCAGGCTAAACCAATAACAGTATATTAAGAAGTTACTAAAGTTAGTTGGGCTAGACGAAATGCGAAAGGAGCCTACGCCATTTGTTAAGGATTACTTAAAACACGCTGTGAGATACGACGGCGAGGCTAGCAAAGAAAACATATTCGAATATGCAAGTTTGGTAGGGAAGTTTAACTTTTCCAGTTGTATTAGCAGACCGGATATAACGTTTATAACGTTAACTTGGGCTAGGTTTATGAGCAACCCGTTACCTAGATATCAGGAATGTATCAAAAAACTGCCACGCTACCTGAACGGTATAACAGACCTATCTTTTCGGTACCGAAAGCTAAAACAAAACCACCCGTATTAAAAACATAACGACCTAAGGTTGTTCGGAATAATAAATATAAGCTTTACGGATAACAGCGAGTCAGCAAAATCCACAACTGGATATGTATTCTTTATGGCTAAAACGCCCGTATCTTGGATTTTAAAGTTACAGGGCGTTGTTACGAAATGCACCACGGAAACAGAATACGTAGGAGCAGGAATAGCTGTAACGGAGGCAGCAAGAATCAGGAACTTCTTAACAAAACTGAAGCTCATGCTTAAAGGTCCCATTCCCATCCTGGAAGATAATATAAGGGCCCTAAAGTAAGTAAAAAAGACGCAAATATCGAGAAAAAAGCGTCACATTAAAATTAAGTACCATTACGTCCGTCAAAAAGTCCATACAGGAAACATTAACTTCCAGTACGTAAAAAGCAAAAATAACCCTGCCGATGGTCTTACAAAACCACTTAACAGGGCAAACTTTAAGCGGTTTATACGGAACTTGGGACTTAAGAAAATAAGTTGAAAACAAAGACTACGGTTTAATCCCCGCACAGACTAAATTTAACTTTTGGACTTTCCAACCATGGTCACCTAACGCAAGAAGGCGTGTCGGCAATTGGTGCGTACAGGTATTGCCTGCTGGCTGGCTTTATGGGCCCAGGCTGCAGGAGTGCTGCCTGGAACACCTTTTGTCCACAGACGATCCTTTGTCACACAGTCATGTATGTAAGGGCGATTGCCCACGGACTAGATTTGTCCTTTCCTAGAACACATAGAACCAACGCATGAGAGTTACGCCAGATTCCTGCATTTGATCACTGTGACTGCTAACAGTATTCATATTTAAAAAGGACGATATTTCCGATTACATATCGATTATAAAAGATTAAACCAAGTTCTAATAAGGGACAGATACTTTTTACCTTTAATGCCAGCAGTCAGAAAGGATTTAAGGTTATAAAGATGCTTTTAAAGGTTAATCTTAAGAATGTTAAATATAGTATTAAGATTAACAAAGACGATAAATAAAAAAGCTGATTTCGAATGCGTTACTTTGTATTCAAATATATTGCCGTATTATTTAACATTATTATTACGTTAGTTAGGTTTTAAAGTTATACATGTAAAGTATTAATAAAGTCACTAAATTATATTTAGGTAATATAATTAATCCTTACTGTGTTTTATATAGCCAAAGAAAAAGAATATTTGAAATATTTCTAATTGGCTTTAAACCGTTATTATAACATTAACTATTTACATAGAATATTTAAATATCCATTCTTTTTATAAACGATAACGTTTTTAAGATTTACTATTAATTTCGAAGGTTTGGAAAGGGATGATAAACGAGTTAAAGGTATCACGGCGTGACCGGAGTTAAAGTTACTTCGATATGCTTACGTTATTTCAAGTTTTAAAAAGCTTTATCGAAGGTTTATATTTTATTATTTACGTATTATTAACCTTATTAAAAAAAGTATTACAAAAGGCATAAATTAAGCATTAAAAGAAGCTTTATTAAATCAAGGAGATGCGGAGACCGTCTTAATTGCTAATCCATATCTCTTAACCAAGGATTATATTTAGACATTAAAATAACTTGAAAAACGTTATACTCAAAATAAATTTTTTAATCAAAACCTATATCTGAAATAGTTTTATACTAATCTAGGTAGTATTAATACTTTAATAGATATTAATTACGGAAGTTTAACTTCATGGAAGAACGATAACTTATAAGAAAATCAAGATTGAGAATAATGTTATAAAGCTTAACATATTCGCGGTAATATTTAGGAAGGCTTGAAAAGGCCTTGCAATATTTAGGCGTTATATCTCATTAAAAAGTATTATAGAGGTATTAACATTTAATGTAAAGGTATAGTTAATTAAATAATGTTACCTGTTTATACAGTCCAATTTTAAACTTAATACCGACCGCACGGCGTTAACTTTAGACATGAGTTACTAAAACGTTTATATTATATGTGAGGAAAAAATCAAACATTGGATTATAATTTTGTTTCTATTTAGCAAACTTAAATTTACGACCGACAAGCCGGAATATGTAGCGAAAGTAATCGAAAATATATACCGAAGATTAAAAAAATAAAAGGATAAAGCACTTTTTAAAGGTTAAATTTGTCGGATCTATATTACGTAGTCCTTTTAAGTGTCGGTGAATTTCCTAATCTTGTCCCGACCGTACGCCTAAGCCGGTAGGGTGTTGATCTGTAATACCAGACCTATATAATAGTTTTTACATTTACTAGCCCGGCCTTCGCTCGCTTAGGATTAAGGCGGAACCCCCACCAACGGGCCCCACCCTCCACGGGCCGCCATTTCCCCCTACAAATCGCCGAAATCACTATATTGTCAATAACAGTTTAAAATTCAATTAAAAAAGGAAAAATACGCGGCCTCCGGGATTATTACTTCCTTTAAACCTTTTAATTATGAACACTTCAGGAGATCTTTATATTTACGTCATCAAACTTTTAGAATTTCTTACATTGGGGAAACGTTACCATATATTTTTCACATATTTGCACCGGTACAAAGAAAAATTAATAACTTCTGTGATAATAAAGGTATTAAAATGAAATGTTACATATAATTATTCTGTTCCGGAAGGTATGTTGCCGAGGTAGCCGTTTTAAAATATCTTTATTTCATAAAAAGTTATAACATATAATAAAAAGGTGGAGATATGTTTTATAGAAAAAACTATATTACGTTTTAAGATGTAAATAATATAACAAATATTAATCACATAAAGATAAGACACTATATGTCAGTAAGTAAATAAACTGAGTTATTTATGCGACTTATTCTGGATTTCTACCATTTCTTGTTACATAATCATTTAAAGGTAAACCCGAAGGTTTAATCTTAACAATTTCCCGGACAATTTATATGGGAAAATGATAATGCATTATTTCTGCAACTTCGACTTTCATTTTCTCCCTAAAAGCGTTAATATTTTCGAATGATACTTTTTATATAGTCGTAATGTATAGTTTTAATTATTATTCCGGTGGCCATTTAATAATATATATTTTTGTTATTTCATTATAAATACGCAGTTCTGTTGATTTTGTATGGGAAATGGCGGCCCGTTAAGGGGGTGGTGTCAGCTAGCTGGGGGTGTGCGTAGCGCACCCCATATACGGAAAGGTCACCTACTGATCGGCCCATACATGTCCCGTAGCTAAGCTACTTAACGCTGTACGCGTGTAACAGCATACGTATCTAGCCTAATACAACAACATAACTAATGTCCACTATATCTGACAATTAAAAGTCTTATTCGTTTAATTCGCGTAAATATCAACTGATCAGCTATTATTAAGACGATATAGGCTATATATTAATAGAAATTATTAATATACTTTAATGTTAATAATGGCGACCGTATAATCGATATCCAAAATTGTTTCTCAAAAACTTAAGGATTAAAACCGTTTTAGAGGCGAATTTTAATTTAAAGCGTACACGCTTAATATTTAGGACTTTATCGATCTTAATTAATTACGTTCGTACCCTACTGAACTTATAAAACCCGATATAACTTTATATCCGAAAAAACGAATTAGTTTTTAAACGCGAAATAATACCCTAACTTCCGATAGTACATTCGAAAACGTCGACCTTATAAGTTATCTTACGAACGTCCTTAAGATAACGACCAAAAGCAAATAAACTTATAATTAAGAATTTACAGCATACATTCATAAGGATCGGAAGTCCGATACCTTCCGTAAAAGTATTAACGATCTTGCGAAATAAGCCCTGAAGTTTGTATTTCCCGCGATTGAAGGAATAAGTTTTTTCTAAGGAAAAACCTGCAAAAATAGTACGTTAAGTTAATTAAGTCCGGCAAGGTATACGACGGCAGGTTACTGATTAATACCTAACGAAAGTACCGCGAAAAATTAAAACAAACTTCGAAATCTAGTAAAAAGCTAAACGAATAAATCGTAAGATAACAAAAGATCATAACTTAAGGATAGCGACATGGTATCTTAGAAACGAATATAACGATCATATAGGTTAACGACTTATATATAGCTTTGGCTTTTATCGGAGAAATCTAGATAATAACTTTTCAAATAATAAGAAAAGCAAAGATCGATAATAATACGATTAATTACCAAAACGTAATAATTACCCTTTTAAATTATTAGGTTATAACTTATTAACTATTTATATCGAAAAATATTAAGATAACGTTTCTTACGTTTTACGGGATTCCCACAGATGCCATTAATTAAAATGACCCCGATTAGGAAAAAACTAAGCCCATTAACCTTTAGCTACAAAGAAGGATTCCGGTACGAACGCCGAAGCGAGATAATCGTGAAGGTTCCTATACGGACCGAAACGTTAGCAAGCGGAAACATTAAAAGTTAAATGCATAAAGCATACGATATAAAGCGTGCTTAACGAGCTGTTATAGACTAACTTAATACTTTTATATATTCCTTAATAAAGTTCCAAAACGTTTCCAACTTAACGAAGGCTTAACATTATTCGTTCGAAATTAAGTAATTGCCGATTAGTTCTTAAAGGAAAAGATTAACCGCTTATCGAAAACCATAAAAAGGTTAATTATAGAAATAAATTAACTCCTTAAAAGAATAAAATAAATCTTAACGTATTTTTTAATTATTAATTAACGTAACGTTATAAACGTTTCGTCTTACCTTTTAAGGAATTTATCCATTCTAGATTTAAGGTTTACGATATATATTTTTAACTTTATTAATAGGTTCCTAAATTTCAGACTAACCGTATAAGGTAACGGAATATACGCAGGTAATAATTTCGTCTCGATTAAAGGGTACGAGAAGGTTGATATATTACTTTAAAGCCCTAACGGTACGAAAACGTTACGGCTTTATAATATGGCCCATTATAAAGAATTCGTATATAACCTAATATTACTTCGATAACTCCGGAAAAAAAGCTATTAATAAAATAACCGAAAAATTAATATTCATATTCGAAATAAGTAAAATTAAATTATAACTACGTTAACAAATACGTTTAATTAATTCGTTATCGAAGATATTAACGGAATTACCTTTTATATAACACTTACAACTTAAAAACGAAACGTTAACTTATGGACGAAAAAACAACCACGTATAAGTAACGGTATTATATGGTACCTACGCCTAGGTTATCCAGGTCCCGAAATAATCGCCTAATTATAATCCTATGTTAAAGGAATCCGATTAAAAGGTCTTATAATAGTCGAATATTAAATATGTAACAAGGGGAAAGCGAAAAAACAAATACGTCGCAAACCTCGAAAGGGAACATCCTGATTACGCCAGAAAATCGCCGTTAATTTTACTAACTTCGAAAAATACCTTAAAAAATATCAATACGTTATGTTCGTTACCGATAAATACTTAAGCTTTATTTAAGATAATTACCTGAAAACTCGAAAATAAGATACACTAATTCTAACGTTTCGATATTTTCTCGGAATCCTGAAAAACAAGATAAAATCTTCCCATAAATAATCGAATACGATAACGCAATCTTGAAAAATTATTAACTTGGAGATATACTTTAGTTACCTTTTTTTAATATTAGACTTGAGCCTTTAACATTATATACCGAGGCCTAAAACGAAGATACATAACGTTTAAAAAGTATAATAAAGAAAAAAGTAATTACGATACGAAATGGCATTAAGTTACCAATGTTTTTAATTGTATATATCTTTAAAGCGGCAATATATTTATATAACCGTACCCTTAAATACTCTTTTTTTTACCAAATTCTATTAAGGTTTATTACATTTACTTAACGTATAAAAATAACGTTATAATAATTAATCGGAAGCCTTAAAAAGCGCATTTGCGTACTTAGAACTATACAGCTTACGTTATAACGATTACCGCCATAAAAAAAAAGGTTTCAAAAATTAAATCCCAAAGTATAAATTAACCTTTTTTATCAATTACCGATTAATAACTATATACGAGGTTTAGAACTTATTAACAACCAAAATTATTGCTATTCGAAACTTTTAATTTAATAAGGAAACTACTTTTTTTAATAATATCAAAAATCTTAAAAACAACCTTTTTTACGTTACGGAAAACGAATTACAAATTTATTCAGATAAGCAAAAATACCTAATCAAATTAATAGCTACCTAATACAGATTTAAAAAAAGGATAAAAGTTTAAGCGGGATTTAGTTACCGGCTAAATCGGAAGGATAATTTTAAGGTAATATAAACGAAAAAGACGTGCGGGATAAAAGAAAATAAGCTTATTCGTTTAGGATTAATTATCCTTATACGACCGTTTTATTCGAGCTATTTCCGATTTTTGGACTATTACTGTTACTAACGTTTACATTAGTAATTATTACGATTATTACGCCGGCGGAAATAATAACGGCAACTTTAAACTCCCGTTTTTTGGTTTAACATAAAATAACGGTAAAAAACGAAAGCAGCTTATAAGTTATAGATATAAGCTTCCCGTACGTTCCGAACCGAAAAGGTATTATTAAAAACGACCATAAAATTTGGAAAGCCGTATTTAATGTACAACGAATAACCCATTTTATAAATACGCGTAATAACCGGCCGGTAAGCTACGAAAGTTTAAGGAAATTAAAAACTCGAAATGTGCGCCGCTTTAATCGGAAAGGCTTTAATATATTAAGAATAAAAACGTTACTTAGGTTATTAAACTGGCTATAGCGGCGAAACTTGCCGTTACCGCCGCGAAACCATAAAAAGCTAAATATATACCCGTTAAGGAAAATGTTTCGTACCGCCGAAACGGCTTATTTGCAAAATTACAAAAAGATGAAAGCCTAGAAAACCGTTAATTAATCGTTTATTAAAAGGAAATAAGTACTAAAATATATATAGGTATACGTTTATAAGTTCAATAAATATAACTAGTTTTAAAAATATAAAGCCCATTTCGTTATACGAAATAATTACTAACTTGAGAGTATATATAATAATATATATATATTTATATTCGTTAAAAGGTCGTTTTAAACTTTAATCGTTATTACGGCTAAGTTTAACTTAAAGCTTAAATAATATAACGTTATAAATACTTTCGTTAACGTAAACTTACTTTATAAAATATATATAAAAATGCGCTTAAAATACTTATAACGTAATAAAGTACTTTTAATTAAAGAAGTATTATACGGAGTACAGGGATCGCTTTTACTTTAGCAAAAAGATTTTACAAGCATATTTAAAATTTTAAAACTTAACCCCGTTGCTTACGAACTATATTATTTCCTTCGTTAAAAGGTACTTTTATTTTTTTATGTCAATAATATAATCGATCCGTATAATAGAAACTATTAAAACCTTATTAATTAATTAATCTAATAAATATAAAAACGATATATATGTTACGGCTGCAACATACCGCTACACCACCAGGGCAAAAGATCGGTGGAATGATCGCAATCGTGGCAATCATCCTGGTGCGTACAGCCGTATACATGTCCTGGAGCTGTACGATACCCCCGAACCGTAACAATATATTTATAAATAATAAAAACATATAATAATTGCTTAAAATCTAAGTAATTAAAAATAAACTTAATAAAAGAATTTGGTTATTTTAATTTAATTTTATAAATAAATTAATTAACCTAATCCTTAAAAAAAGTGCGAAAACCTATTTAAAAACGTTAATAATAAGGGTTAAATTATTGCCAAATCTTAATTTAGTTTATTTAAGCTTAATTAACAAATATTAAAAAGAGATCGGTTTTATTTTATACATTATAATTAATACGTAACTTAATATATCCTTTTTAATCTCCCGATTTACATATTTTGATTAAAACTTTAATAACATATATTATAACGTTATTAATAAAATTTTATTAACGTACCACACGGGCGAGCTGTACACACGGGCGAGCTGTACACTTTTTTGGCATTCCATAATAACAAATCCAAATAAAACAACCATAACGCGATAAATCAATTCAAACTAATCGGATTTTCCGTCGCTAGACGTATTTATAGCTTCTTCACAAGTGCGCGCATTATGTCCGGGCTTGCCGCAGACGCCACATTTCCGTTCCTTCGTTTTAACCTTCTTGCAACGACTACCCTTAGCCGCTGTTGGCTGCAATTTTTCACCACCCCCTTCTTTTTCGGCCAGAAGAGCTTATCCCTTTTGTATAGTAAGTGTTCTTCCTTTTTGAAAACGTTTGTTTTTGGTCCTTCGGCGTTTGCTAAGAAGATGGTTGGTTTTGCGCAATTGGGCGGTTTTTTCCCGAAGAAAAGCTACTTCGTATAAAAGCAATAGGTTACTTTTTGTCAAAAAATTAACCGATTTTACCATTTTTGTCGGCGAGCTACCCTGGTAATTTCTGATCTTTCTTTACGAGTAACGTCCTTATTTCGTTACTTTACGGATATTTTTAAGGGTTTTTGTAGCAAAAGAAAGAATGGAACCGGCGGAAGTAAGCAGCGAAACCGTCGGTATAGGCATAACCGGAGGAACGTCCAATTCGGAAAGAACGTTATTAGGATCGAATGGAACAAGTCCAGCTTTTGCAAATCCGGATTTAATGTTATCGGACGTTATAGCAGCTTTAAACGCGTCGTAAAAACCGGCGAGGAAATCTTCTTTCGTAATATGGGTATAGTAACGTCGTATTAAATTTTCGATATAAAGCGAATAAGCGCGTTTTAAAACGGAAAAACAAAATAGGTTAAAAGGTTAAAGCCGATAAAAGGAATGCGCGGATATGCAAAAAGTAATAATATTGTTATTCGCGTAATATTTTTCGAATTTGATCGAATGGTGGTTTTCGTAACCGTTAAGGATAAGAAAACGTTTGGTTCCTTTCGTACGCGTCCGAATATATTTATCGAAATGTTAAATCTATTCCAGATTTAATTCGTTAATTGTCCAACTATTAAAACTGGTACCGACTTTCTAATAGGCTGGCAATAGGTTGTTATAATACCAGAAAATAAGGTAAGTTTTTCCTGCCAAAATAATAAATGGCGGTATAACCTAACTTTGCGAACTAATAGCCTATATAATTGTAACCCATTCCTAATTACCTTATTGCGCTTATTTAGGTTTTTTACGTTTTTCGGCGTTTGTAACTATTATGCCGCATGCCATTAAAAGCCCTATTAAAAAGCCCGTTTCGTCGAAGTTGTAAATATCTTTTTTTGCGATACCGTATTTTGCGATTATAACTTGAACTAGTTTAAACCACTTGCGAAATACCTTTGGATCTTTACATAATACTTTTTAATAATCGATCTTTCGATTTAAACGCGTCTTGAGTTTTTTTTGCCGTCGTACAAAAGTTGACGCCTAATTAACCCTAACGCATTTTACGGCGCGCTGGCTAAGCAGCAAATTCGCCATATCTTTAATATGTTAAAGCCGGACAAAAAACGTTCGCGTATTTAGGTTAAGGATTCTTTCGATAATCGATTTCTTTTTAGTTGGCGTTAGTTTTCGCGAATTAAGAATGGTATCGGCTCGGGCGGGTTTGCCGGTAATTCGCGTTCTTAAGGTAATAAATGGAACGTTATAAATAGAACTAAGCTTTCTATAACTAAGTTTCGGCTTTTGCTTTTTAGCCTGAACGGCTAGGTTTATTTTCGCTTTTTTTGTAAGTCGTTCCATATTGTGGTTGTTGAAAAATGAGTAATTAAAGTTAAATAGTTAAAATGGTGGAAAAAGTGTACAGCTCGCCCGTATGTACAGCTCGCCCGTATGGTACGTTATACTTAATTTATATTAAAACGTTAACGTTATAATTCGGTAGCAAAAATTCGATAAATATTTAAAACGATACCTTTTTTGCGGATAATATAATCGATTGAAAAAGTTTTTAAACGTATATAATAAAGTTTTTCGAAAAAATAATAAGATTACGGGCGAATAAATAAAACGTAATAACTATTTTTATAACCGAAACAAAATTATTATCTTTTACGTAAATTATTAAAAACGCTTTATTTAACTTTCCGTTAATTAAAAAATTAAAGGTTAATTTCGATATAAAACCATTAAATATATAATATGATATTTAATAAATTATATAATTAATTAAAACCGATATCGTATTTTTATAGATAAAATTACGGTACGTAAATATATATAACCATTAATTACGAAAGGTAATAAAAAGGGACCTAATTAAAATAGATTATACGTTTATAGGCGATATGCTAATTAATGCATTAATTAAAACCTTATTACGAAAAACCTTTAAGAACTTTAAAAAGTAATTAGGATTAATAGATATTATAAAAGCCTTAAACTAACGGAAAAAAGCTTTAAAGATTATTTTAAACGAAAAATTGGCTGATCAAAAGGATTTAATCGCCGGAGGAAAGGTGAAATGAACAGCTGTAGCTCTAGGAAGTTATAAAATGTAACGATCAACGCCGTGAAAACTTCAAGGCGTTGAAGGGGTGTGTCAGCTAGCTGGGGGGTGCGTAGCGCACCCCATATACGGAAAGGTCACCTACTGATCGGCCCATACATGTTCCGGAGCTAAG
>QJNU01000200.1:0-10620 GCA_004154915.1 Monosporascus ibericus
GGGGTGGGTCCAATCGGGGGCCGCCCCCCCCCCCCCCCCCCACAGCCAGCCATGATTCGTGCCCCCAGCTTGGTCGACCTCGCCGAGTCGTTAATTGACCCGCACTAGACGCTCTTTGGCAAACCCACCGCTAACCACCACCCTTCGCCCCAAACAAACTAAGTGGGCAGCAGCTCAAGGTTAGTACTTCCGCCATAACACAACCACGGACGCCACCACCACCACTGCAAATTTCAAAGTCATAACCACTCAATAGGGGGCCATCTCTCTAGCCCCCAAACTCCCCGTGGCCTAACCCTAACCCTACCTAAAGCAACAGCTGCCCAAATGGCTGTATAAAATCTACCTTGTGTTAGAGGCTGAAGTACTACCCTTCTGTAGGCGAGTTTCCGGCGTCATGGATGATCCCCTGTGGGGCTGCCGAAAAGCGCTTAGCTCGGGTGAATTAACGATTCGGCGAGGTTAACGTAGCTGGGGCGGATGATTCGTGAGTAAATAAGGGGCTAATGATTGTCGGCTCGGTGGAGAACCGGGGCGGAAGTAACTCGCTAAGAAGCAAGGCCTGGGAGATCGTGAAATGGCCCCTCATTTTCAGTGCATATACCCGATAATGCCGTGCAGGGTCCGCGGATCACGGGTTGATCCAGATGCTGGTAATCGGATGCGAAGGACAGGGGAGTCCGTAGCTACCGCTGCTCGTGGATCGTGATGGTGGGCAACGGGTCTTAGTCATGCTGCTAGCTGTGTTCCTGTGAGTTTCTAGAATACCCACACACCACTGGTACATAGGCAGTATTAGTGCATACAGAATTCTAATCTCGTACATTAGATTGCAAAGTACATGATACGAAGATAAAGCTTTATTGCATGTTTTCCGCAGTGAAGCGGTACCCACGACAAATAGGGGACACGTCCCTGAAAGAAATTGCAGCAATTATTACTTAATAAAACGTCCCAGCCACGAGTCGCGCGCTGCGGCCTGCCCGGCGATTCCGGCATCGTCGGCGGCTGCATGCTGCACGCACATCAAGATCTATGCCAACAGCTGCTGCCGCCATCGCCCTGTTCTTGCGGGGTTGGTGAAGTGCCTGGGACCCTTGAGGCAACATCAGACGGTCATGCGCCGTGATATAGATTAAAGGGGATTTCAATGTCCGCCCGTGCATAAAGAGTAAAAATTTGTTGGCTGGGTGGCTGGCTCACCCGGGTTTTCTCTCCAGACCGTCCAGCCAATGTATAACTAGGCAGATTCGCGCGTCTTACTAGATTGCCCGAAGACTTGCTGAGTAGTGGGTTGAGCTGCATAGTGTCTCCACCCAACTCGGGCGTAGCTGCACTATACCGTCATAATGCAGGCGAAGAATATGCAGCCAGCTTCGAAAATCAGATCATACCAAGCCTACTACCTCTGCTAGAGGTAGGCGTACGTGAATCTTGTGCTATTTGACGTGGCGATTCCTCCACTTGAGTCTCTTATTTCTTCTTTGGCTTCTGCCTCTTAACCAGGTCACTCGTTCGAATGACCGTCGGGCCTGGCTTCGTATATCGCTTTAAGTTTGGGAAGAATGGTGGAACTTTCTTCTGATAGAGCCCGTACTCAGGATACTTTCCTGCAGTGATCAGCTCTGTAAGCCACGTCGACCCCTGGAACAACATAAACAAAAACAGGCAGCCGAAACCGGCCCAACCGTACAGAGTCTTGCTCGCATAGCAACTCCACTGGTATAAGACGAACCAGATCGTCTGCTCTGCTGCAAAGTTCGGGTGTCTGCAGTAAGCCCAGAGCCCCGTGGTTACGAACCCGCGGTCTAGGTCTTCCTGGCTGAAACCGCGTGGCACTTTGGCCGTCTTCTGATATTGCTTTTTGGCAGTTTGGTAGTCTACATGGGTCACCGTCAGTATCTGCTTCGGGACTGCCGGGCTAACTGCATACCCCATTGTTGCTGGTCGCTGAACCATTCGGACAAGATCAGCAACAGTTGAAATGCAAAATAGGCCAGATCAGCCGTCGTTACCTCCGGCTCAAATTGCGTGGTTAACAAGATGACGTAGGTCGGTGCCGCTAGGAGGGACAGCAATATGCTCTGGACGAAGGAGATGAAGGTGACGTTGAAGACGAAGAATAGCGCAGGCGGAACTTTGCCACGGATGATTTCCCTAGATACCTTGTGAGCTGACGGGCTTCTGGTAGCAGGTGCGGACTATCTCCCATACCATCTATAGTCTTCGGATCCTTTTTGATAGCCGCCCTTCCGCCAATAGTTGAAGGTCAAACGACCCTTTGAGCGTCACTTGTAAGCAATGCGATCAAGGAGTTAGTTTGAGAGAACATACACTCCAAATAGCGCTCCAGAGAAGTATCAGCTCAACCCTCCGAGTGGGAAGGTTGTTGAGACGTGCCCAAAGGGCAAAATGGGCATTGTATACCGTGGGCAACAAGCTCCACATACGATCAACCTGTGAATAATTCCGGTTGATCTCGGACACGACTAGGAAGACGGCGCCCAGCAAGACGGAGAAGCTGAACCCTGAAACCAAAGGGTTCGTGTTCTTGTATAAGTCGAGTAGGGATGCATCAGAGCTCGTTGCAGCATCGTAAGCCTGCCAAGGTAGCTCGTAGAGTTGTGGGAGGTACGGTTCGACGACTTTGGAATATTCGGCACAGTCTTCAAGGGTCTTCAGCGACGGTAGCGCCATCGTCGCGATTCTAGGCGTATGTTCGAATGCCTAGGCGAGACTTATCCGAAAATGATAAAAGATGAGTTATTAGGTATCCCACGTTATTGTCCGAACGACTTGGGCTATGATGTAGTAGTCAAAGCAAAGCACACAAAGAAGCTCTAAAACGGACGTGCCTGCCCAACGTCATCGATTTTCTAGTAATCGAATTTGGGCAATCTGGAGGCTCTGAAGAGAAAACCCGAGTTCCCGGAATCTTGTAGAAGCACAGGCCAATTGCGGGCCTAAGGTGCTGAATGGACCCCCAACGGCTGCGCAGCTTGTGTTTTCGCCGTTTGGAAAATTATAGTTCGAACCGTCCGAGCATAATTTCTATATGAGTGACGGATGTCGTAAGGGCTACGACGATTTGTGCAATATATTTTACGCTGCCAGCAACTGGCATATCGCGGTAGATATTAACACAGTTACGAGGGTCCCTTCCTAACTGTACCCATCGCTATCTTAATATCATTAACAAAGTTTGCGGTCAGCTATAAAACGTCACGACCGCTGCTCAATATATATTTTGTGCAGATTCTGTCGGCGAAGCTAACTCTAACCGTTCATCTGCCGCTCTACCGACAACAGCCTCAGGGCCTGACCCTCAGCGCTAAGGATAGGGGCTCAGGCGGTCCGCAAAACAGATTGCACGTGAAATGTTTCTTGTAGCCCAAGCCCAAGAGTGGCAGAAAACAAAGTAGATTAAGTAATCAAAATTAAAATTTTCAAGAATTATATGCAATACACTTTTACTTGTATATAATATTTTTAAATGCCATTTCAACTTTGGTGTATAGTGGAGCCGTAAGTTCTTCAGTTACTCTAGGATGAGTTCGCAATCTATCTTACTGACCGCCCAACTCTTGACCACCGGTAAGCGATGCAAGGCTAGCAGATCTGGGAAGCGGCGGCTGATTAACGGTTTAACCAGCCTATTGGCCCTAACCTTCAGTGGGACTCCAGGCTCTAAAACAAACCTAAAAAACATGGACCGTCCAACGTCACTTCAACTGAAGAAGACGTGTGTCGTTTTTACACATGGGCAAGGCAGTTTATAAATTGTACTTTCCAGAACTTGTGTGCAACGACATCTGCCTGGATATATGTTGACTTGAGCCACGCCCATGGATGTATTTAGGAATGGAGCGAACAGGCGTGATTTCCGTTCCGTCCCGTAGACTCAGTCGCATGTCGCTCTTGACATGAATAAGTTCCACTGCTGCTCCTCTCTTCGTGGCAGCAGAGCACGTCGAGTGATAACCAGCAGCATTGCATACTTGTCGACCCGGTCCCAACCATCAACCATGAGGGTTCTCTGCGTTGCCGAGAAGCCTTCCATTGCAAAAGCCGTTGCCGGCCACCTTTCAGGCGGTCAGTTCCAAAGTGTCTGTCGTGTCTTCTACCCAAAACTTCAGTATTTCAGCTTTAGAGGACACTGGCTGATCCTAGCCTAGCATAACACCCCCAATAAGTATATCAAGAACTATGTCTTCGACTTTGATTTTGGCCGCCCTTGGGGCAGATGCAGCGTCACCATGACCTCTGTGCTTGGCCACATCACGTCGGTGGAGTTCCCTCCAGATTTCAAGAACTGGCAGTATCCGCCGCCTGAACGACTGTTCGACGCGCCTGTGAAAACTTTGATATCCCAGGTGGGAATTATTTCTTGCTCTGTATCTTTTCGGCCTATCGCTCAACCCTTGCTCGCAGGACAAGAAGCAGATAGCAGACAATATCGAAAAGCAAGCAAAATACTCCAGTGCATTGTGTATCTGGACGGATTGCGACAGAGAGGGCGAGCATATAGGGGCTGAGATCCGTGAAGCGGCCAAGAAGGGGAATAACCGACTCGAAATCAAGAGGGCGAAATTCAGCAATATCGAGAGAGCGTAAGTTATTTCTCTCTCGGGGATTTTCACACTGATGGCGTTGCAGGCACATATTAAACGCAGCCCGAAATCTCGTTGATCTTGATGAAAAGCAAGTAAATGCCGTCGCATCTCGCATCGAGCTGGATCTGCGAATAGGTTATGCGTTCACTCGCTTCCTTACGATTAGCTTAAGAGACCTGGGGGGGCCTTTAACTCAACTCGTAATCAGTTATGGTAAGTCATATGCGTCAATCGTCGGGAGCTCCATCTGAATTCGCAGGATCCTGCCAGTTCCCAACCCTAGGTTTCGTCGTCGACCGGTATTTTCGCGTCCGGAATTTCAAACCGGAGACCTTCTGGGCCATTAAAGTGATGCACAAGCGGGACAGCATCGATGTGAACTTCAGCTGGTCAAGGCATCGCCTCTTCGATAGGGCCTCAGTCATCGTACTCTATGAGAGATGTCTCGCCGCCAAGATGGCGAAGGTCATCAAGGTCCAAGAGAAACCAACAAAGAAGTGGAAGCCGCTACCTTTGACGACCGTCGAGCTACAGAAGATGGCCACCAGATTCCTGCGCATGACTGGTCAACAAGCGATGGAGGCCGCCGAGAATTTATACAACAAGGGCTTTATCAGTTATCCCAGAACCGAGACGGATCGCTTCGACTCTGGCATGAATCTCCGAAATCTCGTACAGAAGCAGACACCAGATGGTCGCTGGGGCCAGTTCGCGCAGGCTCTAGTGGACGGCGGGTTTCAACAGCCACGGCAGGGACGTCATGACGACAAAGCACACCCGCCAATTCACCCCATCACCTATGCAGCGCCCTCGGCTCTCAACGATAACGAGAAGAAAGTATATGAATTCGTAGTGCGCCGGTTTCTGGCTTGCTGTTCAGAAGATGCCAAGGGCGTTGCGACAGATGTGGATCTGTTGTACGGAGACGAGAACTTCCATGCTCACGGGGTCGTCGTGCTGGAAAGGAACTACTTGGACGTCTACGTATACGAGAAGTGGACTGGCACCGTGCAGCTGCCTAAGTTCACGGTGGGCGAAGTGTTCGAACCTACGGAGGCCCTTATGACCGAAGGCAAGACCGCGGCCCCCAGCTATCTCACGGAAGCTGATTTGATTGCTCTCATGGACGCCAACGGCATCGGAACAGACGCTACGATGGCCGAGCACATACAAAAGATCCAAGAGAGAGATTATGTTCGCACCGTTCCCAGGGCTGCCCGTCCAGAAGACGAAGAGGACGAGGCTGAGGAAGCACCTGCCGCACGAGGCGGACGGGGTGGGCGCGGCGCTCGCGGTAGAGGGGGCCGAGGGGGCCGGGGTGGGAGAGCCCCAGCGGGCGGAAGATCTGGGGAGATGGAGTTTATCCCGACCAAACTGGGCGTTGCCCTGATCGACGGGTTCGACAGGATGAATTTCGAGACGAGCCTGGGAAAGCCCTTTCTACGGAAAGAGATGGAACTCAAGATGAGGGCTATATGCGACGGCCGGACGACGAAGGAGGCTGTCCTCAGCGAGAGCATACGACAATATCGTCACGTCTATATGCAGTCCCAGGAAAAGCTGGGTGTTCTCAAGACAGTATGTCGACCTGCTTTCTAACCAGTCCTACAAGGCACAAGACGCGGCCCGAAGTGCTAACCGTTCACATAGGCTTGCAGAGAGTATGTTTTCGGGGATGGCTGAAAGAGAGCGGACTTGGACCATCGGACGCCGTGAGATGACGCAACGCGAGAACGAGGGAATTACAGATCTCGGGCAAGACCCCGGTGAGGAGACTCCATTGCTGCGCGTCTCTGGCTCGGCGATGGTAGATAGGAGTTACTCTTAAACTTGCATTAGCTTACGAATCCGCCCCAGAATTAGCTAGAAGAATCACAAGAGATAGTATTGAGGGATTTCTGCGGGCAGATAGTTTCGACCGGAAGAGAGTTGTGTAGGGCAGAATGGATGGAACGTTCGACTGTGCCACATGGCTGGGACATTCGATAGGGCACGGCGGAAGCCGAGGTCGGAAGGGAGTTACTCCACCTACGGATTGATTGGCGTCCCATTCATTGCCGGAGTCACTGGCGAGGACGAGCATCTCGCGGCAGGAATTAGCCTCAGTCTTACATGTCGTGAGGTCGAAAGATTTCCATTAGTGGTGGTGGGTATTCGCACTTCCCACGCGGGGCTTTAGAAGCGCGTTTTGGGGTTGCGTACCACTGCGCGCTATTTTAAAACGTGGGGGAAGCGCAGAGGATGATGGGGCCGGCTTCAAATTCACAATGTCGATCAATAGTGGGGTCGGCTCGCGAGCAACGGGTTTGAATGAAACTGAAGAATGCAGTGCTTGTACACCCCTCCCTTTCTCAGGCGCCCGCCCTCACCCACGGATCTGGTGCTACATGCGTGCCCTAGTTAGTACGTCCGGGTCGGGCGGGTATGTATAACCGGAATGGGTTACGCGATACTTATGGATCTCTGGAGTCCAGCAGCATGAACATGTGCCCTTCCGCACTGGTTCCCAATGGCTGGGGCAGTTGTGATGGGGAGATTCTATAGGGCAAACTCCAACTAGTCAGGTGGACGGTAGAGCCGTGATGGCTTCTTCGCCCAATCAGGGCGAAGTCTTCGTGCAATGTGAATGCATGGGCCGGGCATCAACCCGACGCGAGGGAGGCTCGAGGCACAAGTTGTGCCTCTCACCAGAGTGCGGTAGACGCGGGCCAATCTATACCAGCGATTAAGGCACACGTTCGAATGTACCGGACGCGTTTAGGTACAATACAGCATCGGATGGCGATTGGATAGACTATAGGGGTTTCGATTGACGGATGGACGGTAAACCACTCCTATCTGTTGAAGGGTGGGAATAATACCCTAGTAGCCGTGAAGCGAGGGATAGCAGACCTAAGCAAGATTTCTAATTCCGGTGCCTACTTAGTAACGTCAATAAGGTCATCCGCTCTGCTGCGGCTGGGCTTCCCCAGAGGAGGATCACAAGGTTCGGTGCGTTATTAATCTAGCCCTAATCTTCAGCATCCAAGACACGGTCACGGCGGGGATTCCTCGAGTCAGCCCGTCGGCGTGCGCGGTTCTTTCGCTATCGCGCTCCTCCATCATCCCGACCAAAGGGCTGCTAGAATGCCAGCCCCAACAATAACACGAGGGTGTCTAGAGACACGCCCTAGCCTTTTGGGACTAGACAACCTTATGAGACTTACATCATGTCAGAAAAATCGACATGTCAGTGGTAATGTTATCAGAGTTTTGTCTATGAACTAAGCATATAAGGCAGGTGTGGGTTTCGTATAAGACATCCGCCATTATAAGTAATTATGTATGAGAAAAGTCGACATGTGGCTGACTGCGCAATGATGGAATTGTTTGGTGAAATCCAAGATCAAAATCCCGACTTCGAAGGCGGATGGATGCACACAGACTTCGTCTAGTAGGCAAGCTCTAACAATTGCAAAACAGCAACATTGAATGCGCGATGTCATAGGGGATGGCTTAGCCAAATGCTTGATGCATAGAGGGCCCCGTAGAAGTTAGGTAAGCAGACGGTGCTGAAACTTAGTTGCGCCTGGGAGCGTAGAGGGAGTACGCTGCCGGGTTTGGGGCTGCGTATCAAACTGAATAACTTCGTCGAATAAAAAATAATTATGTCGTTTGACTCCTGGCTTAAAGGTCTTTTCAACAGTTATTTTTAGGAATTTCTATCATAACCATACGTGGTGTTATTCATCACAAATGTATGGGTTCTATGAGAGAGGTGCAAGCGATTTTCGGCACCGCCCGATAAGCTACCTACTGTACAGGTGTAGGCGAGTTGAGCCCGCTTTCTTCAGAATAGCGAAGGAAATTGACGGCCTGTTATGCCGAAGTCGTTGTTGCAATTACAGTAGGCAGTTGTGCGTATTTGACATAGATGAAAACAATCTGCGAGCTGTCTGAGCCTGGCCCGCTTTGTTGCTCAGAGACAAGCAGGCAATCCAGTGTTGATCCGGGGTTCAGCAATGCAAGCACCTAAAAGATCAACAGGAACTCCTTGGACAGGGGTATTCGTAAATTTCAGGCTACCTAAGGGAAAGCTTGGACGACCTGCTACCAAGTAATTTGAAAACTATATGCCAAACCCTTACTCACATGGGCCAACTTACACAAATCCCGAAGTTTGGAAGACGAAAAATGAAAATGCACTTGTGTAGGTGTGGCTACCAATTTACTGATGGCCTCTAGCGACACGCCACTGTACTAGGGCGTTCATCTAGCTAGCTTATCTCCATTCAACAACAATCATCAATCAGCAATCAAGATTGTAGCGTGTGATACATGGGATTGGTGGTATACGGAGTACAGCACAATGGGCCGACACCCCCCCTTTACCCCCTGTCAAAGGAATTTTTAGGAATCAGACCTTCCCTTTCACGGCTACCAATGAGGTGCCGATTACATTAGTAGTTAGGTTATCAATCGTCACTCACTTCCCTGCTTGAGTTTCTCTCCCTTTCCTTATGATCATCAACAACAAAGAGAGAAACCCAACAACACCGCACCTTTGCATCACAAGAGTCATCTTCTTGTCACAGTCGAGAGAATCGCGTCAGCGTTGCCAAACTGCCTATTTGATTTACTCAGCTTGTTTTCGCCTTTTCTGAAGTCGAAAACAAATATTCCGCCATTATCAGCTACCCAGAGCACACTCCGGATTCGTCCTTGTGAGTGACTCAACCCACACCACCGTCACCGCCTCAGCGACTCGTCTGGTTTAACGCGTCACGCACAACTTCCTGCCAACTTAAGTACTTACCTTGTGTCGCACGACTTTGTAGGCACGTTTCGGAGTTTATCAAACACCATAATGGCAACCATGGCATCCGCTTCTGCTGCTCGCGATATCCGTGAGACCTCCCTCGACCGAGACAACTTAACTGCTGTAGCGGCCGTTCGGAGCGTCCCTGTGACACGACCTCGACCCCATTCCCTCCCTACTCCTCCCAACTCTATATCGCCAGCCTTGCCTCCCCATGGGCTTAAGGCTCAGCTTCAGAAAGCTTCCAAGCTCGACCCTATCGACTCGGATCTGGATCTACAGGATGGTGCCGAATCGGACCACGTCGGATCCCCTTCATTCGAGTCTGCGGGAGCTATTACCCCGGCCCTTCTAGCCAAGTTCCACCTACCCGAGATCCTCCTGAACCACGGCCCTCTGGCCATCCGCCATATCATGGGTTACCTGACAACCTCAGTCCCGGGCTTCGCCGGCATACCACCGCCCAAGGCACGAAGGCTTGTTGTCGCAGCGCTTGAAGGACGTGGGCATGGACATGGTGCAGAAGGTGGAAGACTGAACGGTGATGTGGAATTCGAGAAGGTTGGCTGGGGCCGGTGGGATGCCAAGCGAGTAGGTCGGCCTACACGGGGCCCGTCGTCCCGGCGATCATCACCCGTCGATGGCGGTGCCCGGTCTCATCCCACCAGCATCCCTATTGCTAGGGTTGCGGGATGGAATGACGAGCGGTCTCGGTTGAGTGTCCGCGCCTTTAGCGTGGGCAAGTCGGCGGTCTTCTCTCATGACGGCCGCGACATGACTATGCTCGAGAACGAGGCCGATAAGATGTCCCTCGACTCTCTGGATGGGCCAGCTTCGGCATCATGCACGGAAGTAACCGACGACGACATGATGATGGATGATGATCCGGAAGACGCCACCGACGATGAAGACTGGGCGGCCGTAGGAGCTGCTGCCTTGCGCGCCGCGTCTTACTCGAGCCCAGCCGAGGCTCGTCAGGGCTCCAAGCACCTTTCTTCCCGTGTATATAACTCCGGGGGTTGCCAGTCTTTCACCGCGGGGTCTGGCATGCTTCGCGAGCCCCGGCTCGACAACATCGACCTAGACGCTCTAGCGGCGTCCTCCGACGCCCAAGAACGCGAGGCGATCCAGGCTCTTCTTCAACTACGCTCTGTATAATAGTCTTGCATTGGCGGCGTTAGGGGGGGGGGGGGGGCAGCGGGATTGGGC